>JAFVLL020035831.1:0-48031 GCA_021397915.2 Tor tambroides | reverse complement strand
AAGACTTGAGGCTATAAAGGTGCTTCAGCTAAGTACTGAGTTAAGGGTTTGAATACTTATGCAACATACTTATTTCAGATTTTTTATTTTTTTTTATAAATTTACAAAGTTTGACAGTTCTGTTTTTGCTTTCCCACTATGGTGTATGGAGTGTAGATTGATGTAGAAAAAAAGTAATTTAATGCAGTTTAACATAAGGCTGCAACATAACAAAACGTAAAAAAAATGAAGGGGTTTAAATACTTCTGCAAGGCACTATATATATATATATATATATATATATATATATATGCAGTATACATCAAATTTAACTATAATTCATTAAAAAGGGTAAAGCATCCAAATGGCTGTTTGATAGTGTATATAGTTACCACAAAGGTGCTCACTCCTGAAAAAAACTAATTTAACATTCGTGTAGCCTAAAAAACAGTATTCCTGGTGAAAGAACAGAGCTGCGTCTGCGAGCATGTGTGTGTGTCATGTACTCACTGTAATAGCATGCATGCTGAACCCCAGCCCTAGCTGCCTGCATGCCACCATGGCCTCTTTGGTGGTCCAGCCCTCACTGCATACACTGCCCCACTGCTGCCCCACCCGCACCTCCACTCGCCCTTCATACTGCAAGCGCCCACCTGACAGACGCACCTGAAATCACAACCTACGCCACGTCAAACACACTCACATCTTACCCCGCTCACCCATCTGTCTCCTGCCATTCACTGCTTACCCACATACACAGACCACCCTGATGATAAGACCAGGGGCCTCATTTATAAAACGCACAAATGATCAGAATTGACCCGAAATTCCATGGATTTTGTCCTATGTCAGAAGTGAGGAAAAAAATCAGAATTTAAAAAGGCAAAAATGTTATATATACTCCAACTGAAGAGCATGTACATTTTGTGCCCATATACACCAGTCTGTATTTGTTTCTCAGTTTGTTTTTTTGTTTGTTTTGGCTACAAAAAAGGATTGCATGTTTCCAGTCATTCGCAAAGTTCACATTGCGCTTGAAATGAAAGACGATAAACTGGAATTTATAAAGAAAGGATGCATTTAGGTGCATTTAGATATCATTTTTTAAACATATGGACATTTTATATATCGTTTGTAGGAACATTTCAGAGATTGTTGTACGTTCACATTTAGGATCATTCTTTAAAAATGAGGCCCCAGTATACTGGTTAGTACTAGTTTGGTGCTGGTATAGCTACTGTAGGATAACCAAGCTGTTCAGTAGCAAAACTTGAGCTAACTGATCTTTTCAGCAGGTTTATTTCTGTCCATCCCTGTACTACATGCACTTATGCATGTGGTGCGTTTTCAAAGTTTAAGGCTTTGAACATGTATGTGGGAGTGTGTAAGCCAGCACCATCAGATTTTTTCGATGGTAGCAGAAAGTTCAAGGCATTGTCAGCATGCAGGTGTGTGTTGCTGTTACTGTTAGCATCCTACTTGTAGGCCATGGCTGGCGTACCCGAGGCCCAGCTGCCTGCACACAACCATGGCCTCCTCAGTTCCCCAGCCTTCTCCACAGATCAGGCCCCAGCGCAGAGTACCGTTAGTCTCAGTACGTAACACCTCCACACGGCCCTCATAGCGAGATCGGCCCCCTAAGATGCGCACCTGAGCAGGGCACAACCAGGGACAAGGGGTAAGAGGGAGTTCAACTAGGTTATAGGGGAGACTGGGGCTAATTGTCACACTTCTTATGCTAAAGAATATTTCTTGAGGTGTTTCTTGAGGTTTGCTTATTTCAAAATCAGTTTTGGCTGCAAAAAAACTCATTGCCAAAGAAAGGAAAGATACATAGTGGGGTTGTCACATTATATGGGGTAAATTTAAGCAGTAAAACAAGTATGAAACAGCAATAATGTAATTGGTAACCAATAAAACTACCATACCATTGTTTTGGGCAACAAAAATGAAAATTAATATGTATAAAATTAGAACTATTAAAACCCATGTGACAACTTGCCCTGACCTGACATTTATGAATAAATATTCTTGTATTCTTGTTCTTTTGAAAAAGTCTCTTATGCTCACCCAGGCTGCATTTATTTGATGAAAAATGCAGTTAAAAACAGCAATATTGTGAAATATTATTACTATTTAAAATAAGATTTCTATTGCAATAGATTTTAAAATGTAATTTATTCCTGTAATGGCAAAGATGAATTTTCAGCAGCCATTACTCCAGTCGTCAGTGTCACGTGATCTTTCAGAAATCATTTAATATGCCGGTGCTCAAGAAATATTATTATTATTATTATTATTATCAATGTTGAAAACAGCTTTTTGTGGAGACCATAATACATTTTTTCAGGATTCTGTCATGAGAGTGTGACAACTAGCCCCGGTGTCTTCTACATGCATACAAGAGTTTTTCTAGCAGCAGGTGCATAATGGTTAAGGTATGTTGCATCTGTTGAGATCAATCATAATAAATCACAACAGATGATTCATTAATTCCAGTAACTGTCTCTTGATAAAGACAATGATACCTAATATTTCCAGTCATTCATTTTGAGTCAAAATGAATACTGAGCACAACATCATTCATTCAATTGTAATTGAATGAATTCCTCAGGTTGATTTGGATAAATGAATAAATGTAAATGTAATTCATTTGATCATTGCTATGTTCTCCTTGAATTGAGAAACAAGCAATAGATGCAAATGAATGTAATATAGAGTCACTGAAAACACTGAATGACATACAAATGACCGATGTGTTAATTAACATAAAATCAACATATAAGAAGAAATGTTAGTGTGAGTATGTGTGTGTTGCTCTGACCGTCTTTTCATAGCCCATATATGGGACATTACAGCGGACTGAAGCATCTTCAGTGTGTTTGCAGTCCTCAGCAGTGATGTTTTTATAGCGGCAGTTCCACAAAGAGCGCTCATGACCTGTGCACTGCACCTCATTCATATGGATAGGCCCCAACCCTGAGACAAAACACAGAAGCAAAATTCATACTGGTACAGCTAAAAATACATAAAAGTGTGTAACTAACAACTTTATTCATGCAAAGACATTGGCCCAAGAAAAGTACCACACAGTTTGGGTTCCCGTTGACTTTCAGCGTATGGACAAAAAATACAATGAAAGTTGTTGTGGAGAAAATCTAGTATTGCAAAAATATTCAGAGTCACAGTTTTAGAAGTTCAAATTAGATTTTACTGCAAAAAGGCAACAAAGCCGAGATGCCAGCTGAATCTTTTCCTGTCCAGACTACCATCTTTGTTCAATTTCGTTATCGGTCAGCGTCCAATTATTGTTTGTCATAACACTTGCTTTCATTGTAGAAAACCACCTGGTATTTTTCAAAAGATTACTTCTCTTATCTACCACTTTCTGGGTTCCCAAGGTTGCAAAGGCATATACATTTTAGGATTTTAATGAGCTGTCAGGATTTTAATTAAAATAGTGAGTTGTACACACATTATCTATTTCCGATCTCATCCTGTAGCATCGCCCATCTCCGGTACTTCCTTTTATATTCTCTATTCATGAGCAGAGTCATGTAGGCCTTTAGGCCTACACAGTCAGTCAGTTCGGTCTTGAGACCTTCAAAATGCACCTGGCTCTCAAACATAGCAGAATAGCATACACAAACATACAAAGTAACTTCTTCAAATGTTTTATATAGGATAAATTAAATATTTCATCAAAGTCAATGGGAACCCAAACTGATTGGTTACCATCATTCTCCAAAATATCTGCTTTTCTGTTCTACAGAAGAAAGAAAGTCATACAAAGTTTCATTTTTGGGTTATCTATCCCTTAAAGTGAAGTTTTTCAAAGTTTGTTTAAATTCTTTTTGGTGCCATTGTACAGTATTTATATGGCTGGAATACACTACATGACTTTTCAAAGAATCACACAATACCCGACTTTCAAGCCATTCTGAACACAACAAACTCACACATAAACATGCATCTCATGGCTAGGAGATGTACAAAATATCTATATATGTAACAAAATATCAAACACATTTGATATCCTTTGACTGGATATCTTCCTTTTCTTAAACTGTGGATTTTAACAGAATTGTTTTCTTGTTCTTATGATGTTGTATGTCTGTATGTGTTTTTTGTGTGTGTGTTTGCCAGCTGTGTGTCTAAGTCCAAGACAAATTTTCCTAACAGGGATAATAACAGGGATTCCTAATAGTGCCTATCATAATTTTTTGTGAAATCTGTCAACTCTGACTTCCTAAAATCTGTAGACTGGCTATAACTTTCAGCAACTAGCATTGAAGCCAAACTGCAAATTGGGGCAAAAAACTGGGCAATAAATGAGGTAATAAATGAGGGCAATTATATTATCTCTGAAAACCTCAGAGATGAGAGTCCAGGTCACTGGTCAGGTAGTCAGTCAAGGCATTCCATGCATTCCATCGCTGCAGGAAAAACAGTTTCTGTATTTGTTCCATTACATGGATCCATCCCCTAATTTGTCTCTATTTTGCAGTCTCACCTTGTCCCATGCGGGCACCTGTGAGGGCTTCTTTGGCAGAGCCAAAGCCCAGCTCTCTGCATACAACACTGGCAGAGAGCAGGTTCCAGCGATCATCACAAATTGTCCCCCATTCACTGCCCTTCAACACCTCGACACGGCCCTCACCGTATTTCGCTCCACCCTTCAGCCGTACAGTAGACTGATGAGAAACAAATTGAGGAAGAAACAGTTAATATAAGTATATAAATGTATTCATAAACTAATCTAAACTTATGCAGCAATGCACAAATACACAGTTTACCGGCATCTTGAGTTTCTTCCTCATGGCAGCGCTCTGTGCGTACAGTGGACCGGGCACACAGCTGACCACAGCAGGCATTCCTCCAGGACACGACTCTGTGGCATTGCCATAGTTAAACTCCAGAGGACATGCAGCCAAGTGCACTTCTGTGCCTAAGCATGCCACTGAATGAACCAGGAAGTGATTCTTTTGCCGTTCAGCATACAGCCTGAGAGAAGAGAAGTGAAAGAGATGCTGACCATATTTACATGCACATCATTTTTAGATTAGGGTCTATGCTCAGGTTAAGCCTTCATTCAGAGAAAGATATTTAAATGCTCAACAGCTATTGAAATATTCTTGTATAAACACATGTAATCGGCATAATTTCCATAATGCACACATTCTGGATAAATATTGGAGATGGTAGCAGAATTGTACTAACTGTGTTATTTAATAAACTCATTCATTCTCATTCATGACAAAACAACAAAAGACAACAAAATTGCATAATGTACACTACCATTCAAAGATTTTGGGTCGGGACGAACTTTTAAAGTTTTAAAAGCCTTTTATGCTCACAAAAGCTGCATTTACTTGATCAAAAATACAGTAAAAAAATAGTAATATTGTCAAATATTATTACAATTTAAAATAGCTATTTTCTATTTTAATCTATTTTAAAATGTAATTTATTCCTGTGAACAAATCTGAATTTTCAGCATCGTTACTCCAGTCTTTAGTGTCACAAGATCCTTCAGAAATCATTCTAATATGCTGATTAACTGCTCAAGAAACATTTATTACTATTAAACATATTAGTAACTGTTGACATTTTTGTTGAAACATTTTTTCAGGATTGTTTGATAAATATAAAGTTCAAAAGAACATCATTTATTTAAAATATAAATCTTTGTAATGTTATAAACTTCAAATCTGATCCTTGCTAAATAAAAGCACTGATTTCCTTCAAAAAAAAAAAAAGACAAAAAAGAAAATAAAAGAAATCGTACTGACCCCAAACTTTTGAATGGTAAGCTTCTTCGTCTTTTAACTGATTTCTATAATCTATAGGTTTTGTCTAGGCCCCAGAATAACCTGTAATGCAGCTTTTCTGACTGATGACATTAAGATTTAGAGAACAAAAGAAAAGGTTAGAAAGGTCTGAGCAAAGAAGGCAATGTATGTTTCCCCTTTTTACCAAGGTTACCTTTTAGCTGCAGCTGATTTGCCTGGTTTAGGCTTAGAGCTAGTTTTAGTGATAGTCTTAGCTTTGGGCTCCTGCCTGTAATGCAAACATCCATTAAGCATTCAGAAACACTCAAGTGTCCACCGCAACATCCAACATGCACATGCACACACATACATACCAGCTGCATGGGAAAGAGGACAATAAGATCCAAGTCTTTTTCAAATGAAATAAGATTTAACACTGTTAAGTTGCTGTGAGGCACAAACTAGGCTAACTAAATGAATAATTATTTGACATATAATATTTACTGTAAATGTCAGTAACAGAAACTACAAAATATCACATCAGTTAAAAAGAAAAAAAAAGTTTGTGATTTCACTTCTCCGTGCTTGTTAAATACATTGAAACCAGCACATTAGAAGCACACATATCTGAGGTGAACATGCAAGGAGGGATTTGTGTTAGTATGAGGGTATCTGTTTCAAGATATCTCCCTCAGAAAGCTTCTAATCTTGCACAAGCACAGCCTCATCTCAAAACTATGTGAGTAAAACTAACAGATGGTAATAAGTTCTTCATGGGGAAATGTTTCGTCCACCACTCTTTCAGACAGACACACTCACTCACTCACTCACACAAACATCTCACTGAGAGAGCATATCAACACAACCCCATCACAAAAAGGATAACTGACTAAAGCTTGGAAACTACAGTTAGTTGACTAACACTAATAGTGTTGTGTACTAAAGCCACACTATGAGCTTGAGTCCTCTAGGGAAAGAACACTACTGGTTTCTTTCCCTCAGATGGTACCTGGCCGCTGTTACTTTAACTTTAGATTTTGGCTCAGCAGATCTCTTTCTGAGATGCCTGTTGAAAACAGGGAAATGGGGTCAAGCACACATACACACATGTACACTGTTTACTGTTATCTCTTATTTCTCTCTGTCCACTTCAGGAGAGTTTAGACTGTTTGAGAGTGGAAAGGCTAAAGAAAGTTTATATATTATTTACAGTTATAGTTGATATAGTTTAAAATATATTATATTATTTAAAAAGCCATCATATTTGGCCATATTTACACTAATATTTTGTTATTTGATTTTAAATGCATTTTGTGGGTTATTTTGACCTGAAGTATGATAAATTCAAAGCTTTCCAGAAAGAAACCTTCAGGTCAGTAATAAAACAGGCTTTTTTTTACTATGTTGGAATCCTAGGTTCCATTAAAATATCCCAAAAACAATTGAAGTGGGGTTATGGAAACATCATCAGTTACAGTGTGCCACTGTTTCAAGAATGTGATTCAAGAACGTGGGGTAGGTAATGGTGCGGACGTGCCTCATTAGGGAGACAGGTTGAGAAATGGAACCTTTATGTAGTCTATAAAACCACACATGAGAAATAAATGCAGACAGACGTTGAGTAGAGACTTCCTCTTAGCTTTTTCTTATTGTTCACTGGTTGGTTTGTCTAAGTGTATGTGTGTAAATCCATTTGTATTCTACACAGGGCTTACTCCTGTAAGTGGAACATTCTTGAAACATTCCATTGGATTTTGGGATGAGACCCCTACAGTGTACTTTCTACCAGTTGGTGTGCACGAATGTCCTACGTCTATGCAATAGTTTCCTTGTCCAGATGTTTGTCTGTGGTTTAAACTGTGTGTATGTTGCTGTATTTCACAGATGACTGAGAAAGTAAACATAATTTCCTCTCACATTAGCTAAACGGCCACAGTAAAGGGAGATGCCACACACAAAGTCTAAACAGAGTCATATTCAAATGTGTAAAACAGTTTCCATGGCCAACCACAATCCAATCAATTCCTGATGGATAAAATCAATTCCTTCGCTACATCCAGGCCTCAATATGTCAAGAACACTCACTTGTAGAAGTTCTTGTTGACCTTCTTCTCGTGGGGGAATCCCATCATGCCACAAACCACACGTGAATTTTTAGGTGTCCAGCCATTATCGCAGATTTGAGCCCATCCGTCCTTATTCTTGACTTCCACCACCCCCTCAGTGACCGGCATCCGCTTAGTGGCTATGGTGAACACAGCACGCAAACGCACCTCCTCCACTTTATTCTCATCTACTTGCACCTGAGAGACACATGACGAAAAAAACAACAACAAAAAAAACATATGGACAGCCAAACATGAACAGAGTGTGAACAAGCTTGTGAGAAGGGAATGTATTTAACCCCTTAAGACAGTGCAGGACAAAAAAAAGGTTAAAGATGCAGAGCTCAGTCATCAAGCGTTTCCTGCTTGTTAGATTAGGGTCATTACCGTTAACTAAAACTAGTAGGCCTGGTTTCACAGACAAGGCTTAGACTAAGCCAAGATTAGGCCATAGTTCATTTAAGACATTTGAGTAATTTTTGTAAACATGCCCTATTAAAAAACATTACTGGTGTGCAAAAACAAAGGCACTGATATATTTAAAGATCAGTCAATGCAAGTTTCTTTCAGCTGAAACAGCTCATACTTACATTTTAGTCTGGGACTAGGCTTAAACCTTGTCTGTGAAACCGGGGGTTAAAAACTGTTGCTATTTAAAATTAAGTTGAAATAAAACAAAATACAAATATTAGATAAAAACTTAGACTAAACTAAAAATTAGCAATGTTGCCTTGTCAAAGTTGAAGCACTAAAATTACTGGAAAACTAGAGATAAATAAAAATAAACTGGACTAAAACTAAATTATACTTAAAAGTAATATTTAAAAAGGTAATAAAAATCACAAAATAACTAAACAAAATTACATAACAAATAATAAAATTACTAAACTCAGAATGAAAACTGAAAAAATATAAAAATAGAACAATTAAAAATATTAGAAACACTTTTCTTAAAGCCTTTACGTATAATGAATTATAAAAGTAGTTTTACTGCATAAATTATACCTTGTAATGCACCTTATAATGCATTGTATAATCTCATGAATAACTGTAACCACAGTTAATACATTATAACACTTATCAATTCATTGTTACACTATTCATTTTAAATTTGGTTATAATTATTTACGACAAGATATAATGTATTGCAACATACATTATGAATAATTATAATGCATTTATAGCCTTTAATAACCCTTATAATACCCATATAACCCTTATAATGCATTATTCATAAAGGCTTTAAGTAAAGTGTTACCGAAACTACAATAATATTAAAATTATGCTAAAATAACACTGTGTTAGAAGTCTGTTAGTGTACTTAACTTCTGATTTCCCACATCCAAAAATGCTAAAAAGCAAGTATTCTATTATAAAGATAACATGTTGTTTTTAAAATATTTTTTGGAAAATATTTACTATGTATTAAGCAACAAACCTTTTTTGTAGTCAATATTTGAGTTAGGACCATGAATTGATTAACAATGTTAGGCACACAGGTTTCTGTGATTATTCTATTTATTCGCACCAAACAATACTTACTGTTTATAAGTATCACTTTAATTTTTCCTCTTTCCTACTACTTGTTTCACTTCTGTTTCAGTTTTTATAACCATTTCTTACTATGTGTTAGTAAGTTGTTGTTGCTGTTTTTAAAACAAGTATGTTTGGCTCAGTGTTGATGTCTGTATTGGTTGTTTATTAAGTTATAGTTTTATTTAATTTTAGTTATTTTAGTACTTCATACTACATGGAAATGAAATAATATATATATTGCATTTATTTTTATATGTATGTATATGTGTGTGGCTGTACATACACGTTGTTTTTTGGTGTTTGGCTTAGTGTTATGTTAGAAGCATTATTATACTCATACCTTTTGTTGTTTTAATATTTTAAATTGTTTTCAGCTTTACTTTTTTGTTTTCATTTAAATGTTTAGTTTTTGAAATGTATGCATTTTTCATTTTTATTTAATTTCTTTATTTTCTTAAATGTGTGTGTTTATATAGTATTTACAGAGTTTTGACTTTTAGTTTGTTACTTTTTCTTATTTGTAAGTCGCTTTGGATAAAAGCGTCTGCTAAATGACTAAAAGTAAAGTAAAGTAAAGTACAATATAAGATAAACTTATTTTAAATTAAATTGAAATATATTTGTATAACAATTCATAGTAATATTGTTACAACGTAGTAGTCGTAAAAGTACACTAGTAAACAAGACAGTTAAAATACATAAAATGTTTTTCTCTCATATTTTCTATCCATGCCAGTTAGATTTTATGCCTCAGTTTAACTGTTTCTATGTAGATACCTCTATAACATTGGAGTCCACATATCCTGGCAGCCTCTCGTCTTTACAGATCACTCCAGCGTCCTCATCATGAGTGCAGTCACTGTTACCCCAGCCACGAGATTTACACACTGACACGCTCCTCTCACTGCCACTGCACTGCACATTGTCAAGCCAAATCTTACCTGAAACAAACACAAACTCTCTCAGAACATACAGAAACTGCTTTATATCTGCTCTGAGGGAGTGTGCGAATGCGTGCAGGAACGTTACCTGTGCCCTTTCCATACTTGGCGCTGTGAGTCCAGCCCGTGGCAGACACGAAGCCAAGCTGGCGACAGAGAACATGGGCATTGGCCAGGGAGAAGTCATCATCACAGATGGTTCCCCACTCGCCTTTATAAAACACCTCAATTCGGCCCTCATTGTGTTTCCTGGGGAAGCCAGACAGACGGAACTTCAGAGTCTCTGGGCCTTCTGCTGTCTGAGAGGTCGGTGTGGGGCTCAAGCGCACTGGCGGTGTGGTTTGGGCAAAGCATGATGGAATCCAAGCATGAAGTAAGAGGACAACAATGTGTCGCCGCCACTGACACAGCTCCATGTGCGGCTCTGCGGACGGGAACAGAAACAAAGAGGGGAAGGTTTGAAAAATACTGAAAAACACATGGTTACTGTTGTGTGAATGTCAGTATGTTTTGATTTGTGCACTTTCATGTGTTCACACAGAACATGTTAAGTAAGTAATGTACACTGAAATAAATGTGAAATTTTAAAAGGAGAAAGCCTGAAATAGTAAAACATACTGTTTATCTTTTTTTTATTTACAACTTTGAAAAATCATTTTTACAGTGTTTTACAGTAATGAGAATCTCCATGGAGAATAATGGGTATTACCAAAAAAACAAAAAAAACAAACATCATTTACCCACTGATCTGTGCATTGATACTGAATTCCCAACAATTGGATAAATTGGCAGATTGATTTGAAATGGCATACAAATAAAACTAATCTCTTCACAAGAGATATTTACCTTTATTTTACTTAGTTTCATCTGGGTCACATTTCACCCTAAGAGTGTATATTGCTTAAAGAAAATTTAACCTGTTTTAGGACCATGAAGTTTTGCTGCCATGTGACATAATTTTTAATCTTCATCACCAATTCTCATTACCGTAACGCAAAAAATTACTTATTCTGCAATAAAAGAAGTTTACTTTTTTGCTATTAAATTTCACAAATAATGAATTTAAATAGTATTTTCTTGTAAAATGTATTCTAGTAATATTTGTTTATTTATTCACTCTAATTAGAATCATCACTGAGAATAATGCCTATTACAAAAAAACAAAAATCAGAAACATTACAGTAATGATCATCATGTCATAAAAATAATGCAAAATATTGAATAGTCCTAGAAATAAGCTTCATTAGTTTTCTTTATAAGAAATATGGACCTTTTCTTTTGATTGCTGAGAAAAAATGTGTCTCGGATATGTTTTCTTAAGATTCACCCAGAGATCGAATGTCTGTGCATGTATCCCAAATTCCCAACACACCCTGGGGCACCCACTGTGTTACAGAATGAGTGAGTAGGTAAAACTGACAATAACTGCATTTGACACACACATCTCACTCATAATCTCAACTCAATACTTTCATTGGCCTTCACCAATTTTAATATTTTGAACAGCACGAGCTGTAGCCATCCTGCAATAGAACCAGCTGGGATATTAACTTTAGCTGAAGCAGTAAAACATTTTACTGAGCCACCCACTGACTTTATGTTTGATTGACATGAGGTTCATCACATAATGTTTGTAGACAGAAGTGTTTAAACCCTTTGTGTATGACATTGCACAGATAATTGTGTTGATGATATAACAGCCCCTCACCGGTGCGGCTATGGGATTTCACTAATATAACAACAGCTTAACAGACAAGTCACTCTGGTGCCTGTGGGTCACAGAGGAATGTAAATCTTGAGCACCATCTCCACTGGCTATGAGCGAGTACAGACCCATACCCAAACACATGGCCTTATACTGTCAGTTTGAGGTCTGGACTGGATCTTTTAATTGCCTTCATTTGAATATCAAGCCATAACACAATCTTTTTAATTAATGTAAAAACAACGGCAACCATAAAAACCTTTTTGCCATTACATGCAGATCCTCATATTGGGTGATTCCTGAATATTCCCTCTAAATATGGCCACTTTTGGACCAGTAGACTTTAAGAAAATAAACTCTCTGAGAACACATTTTTCTTGTTTGTTAGTTTACTTAATTTGTCTATTAACAATGTCCTACACTGGGAATACACATCCCTGAAGAATTCTTCCATTTTTGTCATTAACATTTACACCAAAAAGTAATTTCCGCCACATCTTTAATTATGTATTGTATTGTGGAACTGAGGTGATGGAATTTAAATTTTGGAATAAAATGTCTCCTTCATCCTAAGGGAATCTCATAGCTAGAATTTTAAGAACTTCCTAGAATCTTTAATACACTTTTTTTTTAGAATCATAAATACACATAATTTGACAAAACAACAGCTTGATTGGAAATGACAAATATAACATAACTCTGTGCACAAGAGATATTTACCTTCATTTTACTTTGTTTTCTTCACAACCAATATTTCCTTTGTCTCCTTTGTAATAAAATACACTAACTGATGCATATTACATATTAAATATTAAATCTGCATATAATTGTATAAGACAAGTATTTTAAGTAATTTCAAGAATGTTACATGTGTAAATCTTAAATATGTCAAACATGTCAAACTGAATAAATAAAACGACTTTTCCTGGATGGATCCAATTATACAAGTTAGTAAAGAGGCTGGCGCGCAATTGAAAACAGATCTTCAGTAGCTCAGGGGCACATGATTCACCAGCACGGTATTTCCATGGTAAATATAAATACACTAACAGTATATATTTATCATGTACATGATAAAATCTTTAAATCACAATCTGTAAACTACATCATGCTTTGAAATGCCTATATAAACAGGCAAAGATTATGCTGAGGTAACGGCGAGACAAACCAGGTCTGGACCCCACAAGGTATGTCGAGATTATAGACAAATTCAGCATTAAACATCAAGTTAATAAACATGTGAGGGCGAAATGCAAACGGATGTTTATCTATTCCTTGAAAGTGACTTCAAATGTAGCCTAGCTCAAGCAGCTTCTCTGGACACTGCTGTCCATTCTTAAGAAATACAAGCGGATGAGGAGAAAAGGAACTTCCGACAAAACCAGTGCGTTCCAGTAGCGTTATCAGTGTTCTTTAAAACATAAAACTGTTGCAAATGCGTTGACATCATTTATTAGCTTCCCTGCAAAACTGAGAAGGATAAAAGGACGTGATAGAGGAAGTGTAAGCAATTTGGCATCCAGCTGCTTAATCTCAGATGATCCCTGTGCAAGTAAATACTATTCAACCATATTTATGACACTTTTGCATAAAAGACTAAACTATTCAATAATATACTCACAGACGAATAAAAATCATTGAAATTTTCCCTTACCTCAAGTTAATCGGTTTCTCCACAGTCTTGGCACACAGTTTCATGCAGTTTATATTTATGCACAGAACCTGAAAAGCATCCAGAAAAGGCTGAGATACCTGCTGCAGAACCCAGACCGTGTACGAAGCAAAGAAAAGCGCCTAATGAGCAGTGATAACGGGCAGTAATGGCAGTGAATTGCCAGCTGGACAGTCGTGCGGGTGGGAGAAAGAGCGACGGGAAAGACGGGGCACAGGGGGAGCAGGAGGGAGAGGTGGAGCTGACTCGTGGACGACTTCACAGGAATGAAAAGGGGCAGGATTTATTTTAGGAAAAACACATAGCCCTTTCACAGTTCAGGAAAAGATTTTCCTACTTGCATAACGGAACGTTCTTCTGGTCAGGCACGTTCTACGTTTGTAAAATTACACGGGGGGGGGGTTCTGATCTGCGTGAAATTTGCTGGAATATTTAAATAAAAAATATACGATTTTAATGAATCAACTCATTGTTTCTGCATGTCAAAAGCACGAAGAAGCCTTACTATATTATGATTGTTATCTTTTATTACAAAAAAAAAAAAGGCAATCATTTTGATTAAAAAGGTACAAAGGAGTTTAAACGATATTTAAACACCAAACGCAAGGCACTTCTTATTTGCTGTAGAAACAAACTGTCTATTATTCATACAGACATGAGCAATAAGCAAGTAACATATTAAAGACTATAAAGAGAAGGAAACAGAACACATGTTGGTTCAGTGTTGGTTTATGCAACAGGGACACCAAAGTTATTTCAAAGAAGAAGAAGAAGAAGAAGAAGAAGAAGAAGAAACAGTTCTCGGGTATCTCAGTTTTATCCATAGTGTAAAACTTTTTGTTCCCCTCCCTGAAAATAGGTCAAAGTTCTGCCTGGTCCCTCTCTCTCTCTCTCTCTCTCTCTCACAGTTATTTTATGCAAAATGCTGTCAAAACAACACTTGTTTCTCTACAAACATAAAATGACCTACATAACATTCATGAAATTCTGATTCTGAACTCACTGCACATTTTTTATAAAGCAGACCTCTACAACAATAATTATATTTAGTCATTTTGCATTTACGCTGCATCAGTTACATATACAAGAGAGCAAAATGAGCGAAGTGCTCGGCTGATCAGCTTGCTTTAGAGTAAAAGATGACTATGTCCCAAAAATAGTGCAATGTTCAATAATGATTACTGTAACTAGCAACCATAAACAATACAAGTTGATGCAATATCACTTCATAACCAGTAATGATAGAACAGTATGATAGCTGACAAATTATAAATGATGTCTAATAATCACCTGATTGTGATTTAAGCTAGGTATCAGATCTTACTGGCTTATTCTCATATCAAGTGGTTGTTTTTACATAAAACTTTGCAAAAGTTACAGACTCTAAACAGTTCTCATGTTTGCAGTAATTTCTTAAACTAGTATTGGCATGTGGTTAATCCTGATTGTTTAACCTGACTGTATAGCTCATTATTAAGAGTAACTATAATAGTTTTGGTATTAATAAGATGTCAGAGCTTTTTCTGCATAGTTGAGGGCATGGTCTGATATTTCAAGGCAGCTTTGGTCTGTTTGCATAAATATTTCTGTCTTTTGGTAAAAACTGTGAACTAAGATTGAGTAGCAGATCAGGATAGGTTTGATAACTCCAAAAGTGCACCAACCGCGCCAAAATAACCCTGAAAAACACAAATAAAATGACTATGAGTGATTTGTTTAGATCTTGTTTGAGCTTTGGAGGCATTACAAAGACTCACACATACCTCGTGTCGCAGGAACAGGGCTTTGAGTTGTCCTTTGCTCCAGTAGTCCAAAGCATAAGCGAGCAGCTTCATGGATAATGTGTTCACTCGCAGAAAGTTCCCAACAAATACCACTCTTTCAATGTTCTAAATGGAAGAAACTCATAATAAGCACTGGTTCTGAAAATGTCATTCTTTTAAGAGGAGTTTCTCAGGAGCTGACTGGCGCCTGGTCTCTCATAGCCCTGTACAATGCTGCTTGATCCAGATTCCACAAGGCAGCACCGTAAAGAGGCTGACAGACAAGGGCAAGGACAACATACTGGTGATTTAAAGTGTGGATGTGCACGTATACCTCGTTAAGTGCACACATGCGCGTGATTGAGCCTATGTTGTTTGTGATGGTGACAAGTGTTGCTCTAGCCAGATCCTCCTTGGAGACTGACTCTCTCTTCTCCTTGCACATCATGTTCCCAAAACTACAAAAGAAAACACACACACATTATATTGATTAAAGTCTATTATCAGTGTCACATCAGAAACATTGTAAAATGATAACAGTGTCACATAAGGAATAAAAATGTAATTGTTTGCTTAAAGTTTGGGGTTAGAAGAAAAAACACTTCTATTCATCAAGGATGCATTAAATTGATCAAAAGTGTCAGAAAAGACATTCAAAATGATACGAAAGTTTTCTATTTTAAATAGTGTTCTTTTGACATTTCTATTCATCAAAGAATCCTGAAAAAAATGAATACAGTTTCAACAAACATGCTGAGATTGTATCTCTTAACAAGACTAGGATTTAACTGCTTGATTCGTTTGGATTTATTTAACATTAAAAAAGCTTTCAAATGTTAGTGTATATTCCTATACCTGGAGGCAACAGCCCATCCTGGCAAGCCAAATCGCTCATAGTCGCCACCATAGATGTCCCTAACTAGTTTATCCACACGTGTACTTTCTCCTTCTGTGGCCATTGCCAATGCCTCCTCAAAGGTGGAGCATCCAGTCAACAGGCAACAAAGCCCAAGGAATGTACCACCACCAAGACTGAATTGGAGACACAGAAAAGATTACTAGCTTTACAGTTGCTTTACTAGCTTTACAAAATGCCCATTTATTTTGTTAAACAGTTAGGTTTAAGAGAATGAATGCCAAATTGTTAAGTTATGACCAACCTGGTTCCGGTGACACGCTTGTAGTTGTCTTTGGAGTATACAGCCAGTATGCTGACACCAGAGCCAATGTTGACAAGCAGCAGAGGATAGGGGTTCTCCAGGTTGTATGCCTTCTGCTTGCAGCGCTCAGGTTCTGTTGGGTGCTCAAAATAGTAGCATTCAGGTGGACCACTTGAGACCACTGAGTCAATGAACAGAACCCCCTTTATCAGACAGTCAAGCTCATCTAGCTTCAACAACTGCAGATTGGCCATCTAAGTGAGGAAAGACAGCACAGATAAACCAATTAGTTAAAGGAATGGTTCACCAAAAATCACCTTCAGAGTCAGACCATTCAAGATGTAGATGAGTTTCTAATTTGCCATTACATCGCTTGTTCACCAGTCGATCCTGGTTGCTGTAAGAATAAGAGTCCAAACAGCTGATAAAAACATCAAAATTATGGATTATGGAATTGTATTTTGGTTAGAAGAGTTTTAGAGTTAAAACGTCTTAATGATGGATTTGTTTCTCAGAAACACAGCTTTTCACATTACAAAATGTTAACTGATGGACTGAAGTTGTGTGAATTACTTGTGGATTATTGAGATGTTTTTATTAGCTGTTTGGACTCTCGTTCTGACGGCACCCATTCAGTGCAGAGGATCCATTGGTGAGCAAGTGATATAATGCTACATTTATCCAAATCTGTTCAGATGAAGAGACAAACTCATCTACATATTGGACAGCCTGAGGCCATTTTTGGGTTATTTACTCCTATAAACACATCACATAAAATATATAAGTGTAACAATGTGAGCTTGGACACACCGTACGGAAGTCATCTTCATATTTAAATGCACCACCTCCAGTGGCACAGAGAGTGGTGTGCAGACTGGAGAAGTGCTTGTCTCTGCCCATCTGCAAGAAGGCAGGCAGCTCATGCGTGGGAAAGCGGATGAAGTGCAGGTTGCCCTTGCGGCCCCAAAGGGTGAGGTCAGAGAGCTCCAGGTGAACATCTCGTATACCTGTTTTGCCGTAGGCGGTGTGTGAGGTGAGGTAGCGACGGATGCTTTTCAGACTTTCCACCTCCTCCTGTTCTTCTTCTGCTGTAATATCTTTGGGCTCAAAGTAGACCAGCTTCACCAATGTGCCACCAATGTCCATGCCAAACCATGGGAAAGCTGGGGACCAATAATATGTAGGTGACTTCAATAACTTGTGCATTTTTAAAAACATTTTCTGTGAATCACTTTTTAAAGAAAAAGTTCACTGTTAACTATATATGAGCTGTTTTATTTTCTGTTAATTTTCATTGAGGTCGGCACATTTTCACCCCTGTCAGTAAAATTTGGGACGTTTCTAAATAGTTTAAAATCCACATTTGTGATTTTGCAATTTTCTAAACATCAAACATTAAATAAACAAAATGCATAATGCATTTAAAATAAAAGGTAACAGGGTAATGAATGCAAATACACAATAGGGTTTTAACTAGTTAAAAAAAAAAAAACATTTTTCATTGATCAAAAATAAATATTTTTTCCGTGCACAATAACTTGAGTAGCATGATTGAATGGTTGCGCTTGACGAATAAGTCAACACGACAAAATTGAGAAAAATGTGTCACACATTTAAATATTATATTTTTGGTTATTAAATGTTATTACTCTGTACCATTTTACCACAGTGCTGGGTCGTCTTTTGATATATAAGATTCCTGAAGAAAATCTTAAGGATCATTTGCTTTTTAAATTCATCAACTGTAAATTAGACTATAGTATTAGTATATACCATACCATAAGTAAATATATGAATTGTATTACGTTTAATGCTGAATGCTATCTATCGTCTAAACATTTAAGTGGATAGTGTATATTATGTTTTTGCATATTAACAGTAACCCCCAATTTACATTTTTCTAGTCAGTAATATACCAACCGCGAGCGCACAAAATTGACAAACATGGCTATAAAACGTATAGCCACATTGGTTTAATTTATTTATATAAATCTGACATTTTATTCACTGTGGCATCAGCTCCGTTAACCCTGTTACCTAGCGCCATAACAAGATGGTTCACCTACGCGGCCTGTTCTTTTTCAGCGAATCGAGCCTCAGCATCGCCGGCGTCGATTTTGACATCCGCTGCTCTCGGAGTGCACTGCCGCCGGCTGCTGCGTTGTCTGCACCCGCTGTAGCAATTATGCTACAAAACGTTTCTGTCTTTGATCGAGGCAGCTTGAGCGCTGTCGGTTCTTCCTCTTGCTCCTCCGCACATCCCTCGCCGTCACAGTGGAAGCCGTTCAGCTCCATTATGTCTTTTTCCAAAAATCTCTGCATCGATTGTTGAGGAGAAAAATCACAGTTAACATATATAAATGCATTGTCTGTATTTCATATTGTCATTCACATCTCCATAGAAAATGTTTATGCCGCTGTGTTTACAACACAAGCACAGTTACTCGATTCACCAATGAATGCTCTTCTCCTGTCAACTGAAATTGCAACGAGCCAATCAGGTTCTCAGTTCGCTTCATCCATTCCCTCATTGGCGATCACGCTGTCTTCTTCACCAGCAGATGGCGCGCTTCACATGACAACACTACCAGCGTCATTTGTTCACAACCTTTACCGACTTTTATGCTCTGACTGACCAGAAAGACTCAAGGTAAGACATTTTATTTCAGAAACAATTCTGGAAATCATTATGACTGTGCATGATCAAGATTGAGCAGTACACAAAAAGCAAAACAGTTTAGCTTAAGTATAAATATTCCCCTGAAAAACAGTATCTAGCAAACATACAGGCCCAGATAAAATACTTAAAAGACCAGGAGTAACACATACAGTGCATTTAAAATCAGATTCAATCATTTCACATCAAAAAAGTGTCGATAAAGTGCAGTTGCTGATTAAAAATGACATATGAATTACATTTAAAGTGTACACGTAATTCATTCAGAGTCATTTACAATGTTCAGTTGTTCATGAAGCAGTTTACCCTTACACAGACAACTTGATGCTAATAGCATTAATCTTATCATGTTGTTTCTGAAGCTCAAATGATAGAGCAATGCCGCTAGCAACCCCAAAGAACATGAGTTTGAATCTCAAAGAATGGGTGAACTTAATATAATATATACATAGAATACAGGGTACAGTCTTTTTCAACTACATATCGAAGTATTAGGCTACTGTTGTGCACTGGACATGAAGACTTCTGCAGACACAACACTTATGTATCAGCAATATAATTTTAGAATTTTTTTCCATCACACATGGGGCACTTGGTTATGCTTGCATTTAGCTTAATCTATCTTAACAGTTACTCCACTATAGGTACCTCTTACAGCAGACATGAGAACAGATTTGATTTTTGTCAATAATGGACAGCGTCCTGTGTACACTTCGAAATGCTTACGGGGTCAAACTGCCCAGAAAATATGGGACAGTGATGGAGAAAGAGTTCACCAAGGTGTCTGTGAATGAGGATTCGTGAGAAACAAAATGAGTTTGAGAGCAAACACTCCTGTGAGTCTTCTGTGAGGGGGCTAACGGAGAGGGTTGGCGCAACTGTCCAATCCATGTAATATGTTCCAAATGAGTTTTTCATAAATGTCCGATAGGTCATGCAACAGCTCCATATATTCATGATCTGTCACATACAGGATGTATTCTTGCAACCTTTCACAACTCAATTGCTGTACAATGTAATACCTGTCAAACTGGGTTCTCCAATTTACTTTAAAGCTCCATGACAATCCATTTATTAGTGAAACTGATTTCACAGATTCAGCGGCAGTCAAATTCATTATTGGCCCTGGCATACAAGGCATATATATGTAAGGCACATGGCAAACTGTGATTACATATAGACCTATATGTACACACATGAAAATTAATACATGAGGATAAAACCACTAGAGAGTTTGGCAACAGAGATTATGTTGGACAACTAAAATCTGTTCCTCACAGCAAGCTATCGAATGGTTATAGAAGACTTGGTATATAGCACAAACCTCATAGGGACCACTTTTATTGTACGTTTTGTCCTTTTCTTCAGCACCAGTTACTATCCACTGTTGTTTATGGAAAATAGCAGCCTGGACATTTTGCTTAATAAGTTCCTTTGTGTTTCATTGAAAAAGAAAAATCATAGGGGTTTCATGCTACACGAGAGTGAGTACATGATGACAAAATTTTCATTTGTGGGTGAACTTCCAGGCCAAGAACGCAGCAGACAGACCAATCCCTGCAGCAGCAAAAAGGTGGAAGTTGTTTATCCTGAATAACTCTGGGTGCCCCTCTCCTCTCTGCTCTGGCCTAGCAGCACTGGATTCTTCCTCTTGAACGTTGATGGTGGTTGACTTCTTACTCTCATGCCCACATGGTTCAGGAAGATGAACTACACTGTCTGTGCCAAAATAGTTTAGGGTATGCTGGTCCTCAGAGATGACTCTACGTTGCAGGATGCTTGGTGGCTGCCCATTCATATTTTCAGCAGGTGGCTCTTCAGCAAACTGGATTACATTTACCTGTGTATGACTCTCATAGAAAGACTCATAGTGGTCCTCCTCAGGCTGGTTAGGCGTCAAGGGAGCAGCAGTGTATGGAGGGTCTTGAAAGGACTGAGTAGCAGAATCATGGGAATCAAAGGGAGCGGAGTTCTGGTCTGCAAGATTAGTAGACTGTCCAGGTTCTGTGGAAGACACTGTTGCATCGCTGATCTCCAAATCACCTGAAACCGCTGAGCAAGGATCCTCTTGAAAGGCAGGAAGAATCTGTGCTCTGTTCTGCTGGGGTTCTGGATGCTGAAGGACACCAGGCTTGCTGAAAAATTCCTGATCGATGGAAGAGGGAGAGTGCATAACCACCTCAGCAGGTGCAGAAGATGTTGCCTGAGCTGTTGTGGTAGAATTTGTTGGAGCATTATTAAAAACTGGCAATCCAACAGCGTTGTTCCTCTGAACCACCTGCAGAGAAAACAGAAGATTAAGCAACAGAAGACAACAGATTAACCACTGGAAAAACTTGAAAAAAATGGACCAGAACCTTTTAAAGGATTAGTTCACTCCAGAAAAAAAAATTCCTGATAATTTACTCACCCTCATGTTATCCAAGATGTTCAGGACTTACTTTCTTCAGTCGAAAAGAAATTAAGGTTTTTGAGGAAAACATTCCAGGATTTTTCTCCATATAGTGGACTTCAATGGCGGTCAACGGGTTGAAGGTCCAAATTGCAGTTTCAATGCAGCTTCAAAGGGCTCTACACAATCCCTGCTGAAGAATAAGGATCTTATCTAGTGAAACGTTTGGTCATTTTCTAAAAAAAAAAACCCAAAAATGATATACTTTTTAACCACAAATGCTCGTCTTGCACTAGCTCTGCGATGCGTGTCCAAGAATTCACGTTGGAAAGGTCACACATGACATAGGCAGAAGTACCCAGTGTTTACAAGTGTGGAGTAGGCGTGGAGTCGTGGACGCGCATCGCAGAGCTAGTGCAAGACGAGCATTTGTGGTTAAAAAGTATATAAATTTATTATATATATATATATATATATATATATATATATATATTTTTTTTTTTAGAAAATGACCGATTGTTTCACTAGATAAGATACCCTTATTCCTTGGCTGGGATTGTGTAGAGCCCTTTGAAGCTGCACTGAGACGGCAATGGAACTTCAACCCGTTGGTCCCCGTTATGGAGAAAAATCCTGGCATGTTTTCCTCAAACACCTTAATTTCTTTTTGATTGAAGAAAGAAAGACATGAACATCTTGGATGACATGGGGGTTAGTAAATTATCAGGAAATTTTTATTTTAGAGTGAACTAATCCTTTAATAACAAACTTGCTATGTCACAGTTTTGCCTAAGAACAACAGTAAAGAGCTTTGGGTTGAGCATTACCTCATTTGCAGTTGGGTCAGAGATCTCTTCCGGCTCCTGAAATGTCCTTTCCATTCTCAATGGGAGATTAGTGTCTTGGACAGGGAGTCTCTCAGAAGTGTCACTATCTTTGTCTGCTATTGGCACCTGGGTATTCTTTGACTTCGGAGAAGTCTGGGAGGTGGTGTAAGACTGTGTCATTTGGCTTTGAGAAATGGAAGCGTCTGAGGAGGATGCTTGAGCACTTGAGGTGGAGAGGAGAGCTTCACCAGTTGATGAGGAGATAGTGGATTGGTCTGTTAAAGCCAAGCCATCTGAACTATCTAAAGCAGGTGTTTCATTCTCAGCTGCCCCAGTGAGGGTTGGAACAGGTAAAGATACTTTAGAAACTGAGACTTCAGGAGGGGGAGGTGCTTGGGAAGGAGCTACAACAGGAGGTGCTGTTTCAGCTTGGGAAACTGGTTCAGGAGAAGGTTCTGGAACTGGAGTAGGAGGTTTAACAGGAGCAGGAGATTGCTCTGGGGCTACAGTGTTGGAAGGGGCAGTTGAACTGGCTGGGGCTCCCCCTGAAGGTGGAATCAGCAGAGGGGGTGTAGTGGCTGGGACTGCATGAACTGTGACTGTGGTCACGGTTGTTGTGGCACCAGATGAAGTATAAGAAGAAGCTGGAGCAGGTGCTGGTCTGGGTGTATGAGCAGCAGGAGCAGCATTATCTATAGATAAAACAAAGAAAAAAAGGCATTCATAAAATAATATCCCTCCTTTTCATAATTTGATTTGAACACAAGACAGAAAGCTCTTACTTGTGATGCCTCTGATCCTGTCATAAGTAGCGCTCATCTCATCAGCCAGTTCCCTATGTTCACAGTTCCGGAGTGCAGTGATGAACTCATCAGGCCATTTCTCTCGCCTGCGCAGATTGTCCAGAAGTGTCTGCATGGCAGTGAAGTTTCCGGAAGTTTCTCTCTTGGCTTCGACCTCTTCCTGCAAAAACACAAATTTAATTAGTAAGCAAAAAATGATTTAACTGAGCCTTTTCCTCTTGCATATCTGGTCATAGCTGTGATGTTATTTGTAGTTAAATGTAATACTTCTTACCTTATCAGTGATTGTGAGACATGGCAGGTGAGGTAAGATATCTCTCACTTTGACCGTCGATGAAAATCGAGCCAAATTCGGCCTGATTGCCTCGTTATAAAATTGGTCACGTGTAAATGACATTTTTGCACTTATAAAGACAGAATTATAGAAAAACGGTGTTATTCAGTGGTTAATTGTTATTAATCACACTAAATCAGGGGTGTCCAAACCCGGTCCTGGAGGACCACTGACTGTCCTGCAAAGTTTAGCTCTAGCTTGCCTGGACATTTCTAGTATGCCTAGTAAGACCATGATTAGCTTGTTTAATGTGTTTAATTGGGGTTGGTGCTAAACTCTGCAGGACCCTCCAGGAACAGGAGTTGACACCCTTGCAATCAATAAGAACACATGCTTTAAAATTAATATTGGTACCTGCTTTAAATAGTAAAAATCAGCAGTCTTTTCTTTGTGTCCCTGAATGTGGACTCCAAATCAGACCTGGGAAAAGAATTAGAGAAAATTGCAAAAGTAAACTTCAAAGTTTAATGTGAAGGTTATCATTAAAACTGTGAATTAAATTGTTAGATAATCAGCTAGGCAGAGTGCAGTCTACTGACAATGCTAGAAATATGATTGCATCATCTCATATAATCCATCCTGTTTCAGCACTTCTGGATGTGGGAAGCCTTGGAAGTGAAAGTGAAAGTGAAAACTGGTGTATGCATGATAATTTTGGGGAAATCCATAAGTTTCCATTTGGCCTTCATTAGAAAAGACTTTCAAACAACAAATGCATTTGAGATAACTGATGTGACGTAAATGTTTCTAAAATGTAGATCAGATATGATGAACGTAAAGCAGATTTTGCATCATTGTTGCAACACTGACTCATCAGTACAGGGGATGTCCCTGAATGGGCATTCCTCATATCCACTCTACATTTTAAAAACATTTATGTCAAATGCATATCTGATTTTTCTAATGATTCCCATTCTTTCCCAAACTCTGTCCATTTTTGCTTTGGCTAATGTGTTAATGACTGTATACTGTAATAGTTTGATGTTCTTAATTGTAAGGTCTTGTTAAATATATTTCTAAATCATTCAATCATGTAATGAGGACATACATTTTTCATTCGGTGACAGACAGATCAGAGCTGCTTTCCTGCAGACACATATGCTAAGCTTCTGAGTACATGTACAGTATATTTGTAAATAATTTTCATTTGTCTTAAACATTTTAATTTGTGAATGAATGAACCAAAGTGTACCTAGATTGCAAACCTTGTTTTGTGTGGTCTTCTGGGGTGATTCCTCAACCTGATTTTGATATCTGTGTAACAACTTGTGCAACCTATAAATTAATTTGTCTTCATAATAATTTCAAAATTAACCATATTTACAGGACCTTTTAGCACATTTAAATAATTTGCACTTAAAATGGTCTAAAGTAGGCCTATTATCTAACACAACACATCACAGCTGTAAACAAAGTCATTCTGACATGGGTGAATATTTTAGTATTTCTGTATGGTACTGAGTACAGAACAGATGTGAACTGGACATTACCCTGCTGGTTGAAAAATTAATGATCGCCAAAGTTCAAAGCAGAAAACTACTGCTGTTATGTAACCGTTGCTCCTCTTTCCCTCAAAATGTTCAGTTACACATATATTTGCTGTTCCCAGCAGGAGAGAAATCATGTACAAAGCTGTAAGATGCCAAAAGCCAATGGTGAAGCCCTGCATTTTAATGGATTCCTATGTCATTTGACCTCTTCTGTTCAGCTATTCACTCCCACAAAAATAAATAAAAATAAAAATATTCCCATTCAGTACACTACATACAACATTCTTGGGGCATAAACTACTATGACACAACTACTCATTATTATTATTATTATTATTATTATTATTTATTATTATTACTCTTTTATTACTGCTATTGTCCATAGTAGAAAAGTACAAGAAAAAAATTATAAAATATAATAGTACTTTTCATGTTTAATACCACTTTCAAACTATATTACTAAGTATATAAATTGTATAATAGAATAAACATAATCAGCTAAAAACAATATGAATTTGATTCAAAAAGTGCTGGATCAAAACTCTTCATACAATATACTTATTTTGTTTTGTATAGATGTTCATACTGCACAATTCATAAAATTACATTTTAAGAATTTAAACACAAGCTTTTACTTGTTCTATTATGAGAATTATAAATTCAGTCAAATGTATTCAAACTAAATATTCATGCCCCCTGAAGCCAGCTCAAGAATTCAGCCCACAATTTTATTTTAGACAGTATTGCCAAAGCAGACAGTCGCACAAACATCACCTGCATCTGTGCTACATAGCTACACACATAAAGCATTAACAAATCGCAGCACATCTAGTCTTCAATCTAACTCATAGCGAAAAGGAGGACCCAAGAAATCATCAGAGACTGTGTTTTAGTCTGCATCCAAGTCTGTTTTCACTTAAACAGCTCAGAAATTGTAATCTGTTGTCAGATTCAATGACAGTACTGCTCTTCTATACTAAGGCACTGCAGGTTAATCCATAGTTCACGTCCCTTAAAGGTCAAACATGAAATAGTTTAAATGGAGCAGAGTTATTATCAGAGTTATTATCTCCTAAACCACTCTAAATTGACAGGTAGGTGCTGTCCTTCCTCAGAGCTAACGTGCAGCCAGCCAAGTCCACGACTATTCACAGTTTCTAATAAATTATTATAGAGTTTAAAGCACGAGGTTGAGGTCACAATGACAGACTGCTTAGTTGGCTTATGTTCAAGGAAACTGGCAAACCTGCTCTCATGTGGAATGTCCTTTAAACGACCGCACCATTTCCCTGTAAAATCTTGAGGAAACATTGTCAAGTAGGCTAGCCTACCTCGAGGTGACCAGGAAGCACCTACCTGTCTTGATATACAGCATATAGCCTACTTTAAAGTATGTTATACATTGTGCCTGACGTAAATGATGAAGAATAAAGACAAAGCGCAACCTTTGAATCCTATGCAAAAGTGATTACGAAGAGTTCAGTGAAATTTTATAACCAATATTCGAGCATGCTTTTTCAAGTCGATTCACCAGAAAAAAAAAGTCGCGGGAGTCACAAAACGCGCATTTAAACTTAAATAATTAAAATTTGAGTTTATACAACACGTATTTTCAAGAGACAGTGAAATCACCTAACTTTATTATTGCGCAAGCTTTATGCAAGAAAGGCATTAATACACGAAATGCAAGTACAGTATTATTTACGCACAAAGCAACTAACACTGTAGAAATGTGAAGTGTATTTGAATTTACCCTTTCGAGGAAGGTCAGTCTGTGAGGTCCTTCGCAGATTGAACCACTAAGTTTCGATATGCACGTCTTCCGTTCAGCGTTTAAAGCACAACCCTCCCCTGTCATCACACGCTGTTTGTCTTTTTCATTGGATCTCGGAACTGTGTATCAACTTGTTACAATCTTACGCCACTGAACTCTCATATTTCCGTGTTGTATCGTCTTGCAATAGGACAAGTTTAAAAACCGTAACATTATTATTTGTATCATTTTGTTGCCAAGTGCAGCGGGCGGAGGATGTCGAAAATAAACTAAAATTATCCTAGGTCAGATAGACTTTGAAATGCGTGGTTACCTATTTAATTATACAGCTGTTAAAGGCATGACAGTTGTAAAAGCCGATAAAGACGCCACTGTAATATGATAAACTCTAAGGGAGGGAGAGGAGGGATATTCTACATACTGAACGTGCCATAGGCTAAGTTAATTTTATGGGTCTAAGACCCTATAGCGCCGTTTTTGTGGCCCGGGTGATGTTGCCACCATCATAAATATAAATATTAAATGTATACAAATACTGTGTACAATTGTAACAGTAATTACATGATTAATTTTACAAATTTGCCGTAAAGTTAGTTAGCTGTAGCATGAGTGTGCACACTGCGCAAACGCGCGTTTCCAGACATGCGCGTTATATAGTTGCACATCTGCAGTAGCCTAATGACAGAAAGACGTGATGTCTACTCCCAAATATGAATTCTTTAGTAATGTGCCTTACTAACTTAAATGAAACCCTAAAGAGAGCGATTATCTGGGAAAGTAAAAGCCTACACGTATACACTATTAATACATTGGAAATATCCCTGCTGAAAAAACAACAACAACAAGAGACCATCACAGAATTTGTAATGGTTTTACTGGTTATAATGGGGATTGTACTGGTTTTAATGGAAACTGTAATGTTGCCTGTTGGTGTCTACTGGTAATTGGTCACCTTCTATTGGTGGCTTGTTAAAACCACTAAATCCTAATGGAATATGTCCCAAAACACACTATGGGAATCCATTTTTTTTTTAATGGATAAAAGTTGATGGAAAATTAACAAACATATTTTGCAAACAAATATTCGCCTTATCAACATAAAATACCTATAAAATTTACTGTGCTGCCCCTGTTGCTACAGATGGATCCTGTTTAGTGCCCCCTGAGCTTTCTAAAGTTTAATAGCCCTGCCACTGGTAAACGCAGAAATGGTGATATTTTGTTGTCAACTAAAGCAAAAAGAGAAAGAGGGTGCAGCAGAGTAATAATTAGAGTTATAATAATACATTTGATTATGTTGAAGAAACTGTTTGTCCTTGGCTATATGCAAATATCCTCATATATGTTTCAATCAAGTCACTCCATTGAATATTTCTTCAAATGTCCAGTAGATGGCCCTGTACAGAGTGGAGCCGTAATCCCATTTTTTTTCTTCACCATCTTGTCTCTATCCACCTGAATTCCCACACTGACTGCATCTTTCACTCTCTTCACTGGTAATGGCTATTATCCTATAGAAAATACATAATATGAGCATATCTCCTAAGGCTACAGCCAGCCTCTTGTTTTTGTGTGTATATGGGCCACTGAAAGTAGAATACTGCGCATGATAAATCACTGGCCTTATGTTTAGCTCAGACATAGTAAATACAGTACTGTAATTTTTAAAAACCATTCTTTTTCATACTCTCTGAGTCTAAAGTAAATACATGATATTGAGTGTTTAAATGTTATAGTTGTAAATACTTTTGGCGAAGACGTGTTAGATTAGTGGCACGTCCTTATGTCATAGAGACTTGCTATGCAAACAAAATATCTGTCAAGCTGCTATAAGTAATAGATTAGCTGTACAAAATATGTTTAGCTTAGTTATTGTCGACCCTAACTGACAAGCTCCTAAGTAAAAATGTACATATGCATTTGCTTGTGTATTCCAATCTCATTTGTGGATATTATTCATTGCTGGCCTATATATTGCATGCATGTCACAGTATGTTCACCCTAGAATGTTAAATGTCAGAGTGTATTTTGTAGTAACTAAGGAGGCGTTTAGTTGAAAGAACAGTGATCTTTTAAAAGCACCTCTTGAAGAAAGCACCTAAAGCTAATCATTCATTTGGCACTAATAGCGCCTACACTAAAATAGCATCCACTGAGCTCTTGACCGACAATATAGCATGCTCACGTGGTTTTTGTTGGCCATTGTCCTTCCTTCAATCTCTAATCTTTTGATACCACATACAAATAAAGACATACAGTATTAAATATATAGTATATAGTGTGTAGTAAAAATAATGCATTGCTTGCATGTAAGCATATTTCTATGAAACATTTTTCAACAAATCACATTCAAAACGTTTTGAAATATTAGCACCTACATTCTAGGTTGCATTTGAAATCAGCCAACAAAGGGACTAAACAATTCACATTTTTAAAGGATATTTTTATTGTTTACATATACTTAACCATTTCTTAGTGAAACAGATTCTGAGTCAGAACATACATTAATTAAATATACAACAGACAAAACAGAAGCAGACTAGTGAGAATAATATTATTTACTTCATAACAAAGAAATGTAACCTTTTTGGCCTTGTGCAACTACGCAGGGCAATCAGAAAAGGTTTTCATTGTCAATACATACATTTAGTCAATACATGACTGCACAGTTTATTACGAGCTTGGACCAGCTTAGACAAGCTAGATTCAGCTACCATCTTCAACACAGCTATCATCTTAAACTGGATTTTCCAGCACGGGTATAACAGAGGTCAAAGGTTAGAGTTCAACGTTGCTTTGATTCATTCGTTCCCATGGTAATGGGTCACTATCCTCTCTGACTGTAGTATTTCGCCGTTCGCTCCAAAAGTGCTCGAGTTCCGGAAGAGTTTGACAGGATGCATCTGAGTGCCTCTCTATTATGGTCACACATCCTCTCTCATCCAGCACCCTCATAACCACTGTGTGCATTTCATTTCCATTCCCCTCAAGTTTTAGTCTGTGTTTATCACGTCGACAAGCCAACAGTGAACACAGATTGCAAAGACTTTCTCTGAGGGGCACATGCATGGTGAGAAGAATGGCAGGAAAGACTGTGCTGCTCAAGTAAATGCACATCTGAGCGAAAATCAGCAAACCTACTGAAGGTTTGCAGCTTTCATTAGATCTGTGGCGCATCCACACCCAAGAGACCCATTCGGGAAGCATCATCAGCGTGTTCAGGGTGATGACGCTTAAATACATCAAAGAATTCTCATATTGACGTGCAAGAAAAGACTCCTTGTGGGAACTCGGCTTGATGAGGAAAATGGACCGGATGTGGCACACAGCAGAGAGGATGATGGGAAGAACATAGATGCCCAAAGGTAGCATCTTACTGAAAACTCGCATTGCATCTTGGGAGTGAAAAGTTAGTTCGGATACACACAGACTGATATTTCCCTCTTCTTTTAACCGGGAAAAAACGATATCAGGAACTGGAAACATAAGCGCAACCGTCCATATGATTGTTAAGGTGATCACAACGTTCTTTTGACGGAAATTCGACTGCTCCTCGGAATGACTGGAAAAGTTATGACGTGCTTGACTCGTAGCTAACAGTGTAAATGCTTTTACTGCCAGACAGCTGTGCTGAATCCACTCTGTAGTTCTGCAAGCCAGTAGTCCAAGTGTCCAAGTGTGCTTGTAGTATGTGACCGCGCGTGCTGGAGCGCACACAGAGAGTATTATCAAGTCAGTTGCGCTCAAGTTGGCAATCATCACATACGCCTCGGATGCGCTCTGGATGGCGAAAACGTAGATTAGTACCACAAGCACCAAAACATTCCCACCGATCCCAAGCCCACTGATTGTGCTGAGAATAGCCGGGACGATTATTTTAGTATCTTCACCTTCTAACTGTTGAATGCCACCATCAAAACTTACAAATGTGCTGTTCACTGCCATGTCAAAGTCCATGAGTCGCAATCCAGTCGGAACTGCTCTGATGTGGATGCACTTTGCTGTGCTGAATACCCTTAGTTGTGTGCGCTTGATTGCAGATATTTTAAGAGATGCCATTCTGTGTCGTCAAGCATCAGCGTCATCGTAGCTGAAGGGAAACACAAACCCAGATTTGTCTATTGTGCGTTTGAAGCATAGTAATGGCGTTTCCCTTTTTCTCCTCAGCACAGCTTGAACGAAGTAAAAATAAGCAACAGCTACAGTTGGAAAAAGCTTTGTCTCATACTTTTTGTGGATTGTGTTTTGCTACAGTGCAATATAATAACAAATACAATTTTTTTTTTTTTTTTTTTAAAAAGGGAGAACATATAACCTTTCAGATAATTATCAAAGCATACATATGTCTCATTGAGAACTTCCACTTAGGCCTACAATAGATCATGAAAAACTGATAATTTGCAAAAGATTTTCTCACCCTCAGGCCATCCAAGATGTAGATGAGTTTGTTTCTTCATAGGAAAAGATTTGGAGAAATGTAGCATTACATCACTTGCTCACCAATGGATGTGCAGTGAATGGGTGCTGTCAGAATGAGAGTCCAGCAGATAAAAACATCAGAATAGTCCTTAAGTAATCCACACGACTCCAGGCCATCAGTTACTGTTTTGTAAAGTCAAAAGCTGTGTCTGTAATGAACAAATCCATTATTAAGGTGCTTTAACTTTAAACTGTCACTTCCGACCAGAATATGTCTCCATAATCCATAATAATGCTTCCTCCATCCCCTGTTGTCCTCAAAATCCACCAATATGTTTGTTTACAACAATTTTGGACAGTTTTCTCTTGTAAATGGTACATTATATGTGTATAATTCTCTCCAGATTCAGATAAGATTACTTTCTCTGGAGAAAGCAATATTATGGATAAAAACTCTTATTTTAGCCAGAAGCAACAGTTTTAAGTTAAAAACGTCATGATGATGTTTCTTACAAACATGCAGCTTGTTGCTTCACAAGACGTTAATTGATGGACTAGAGTCGTGTGGATTACTTGTAGACTATTGTGATGTTTTTATCAGTTGTTTGGACTCTCATTCTGATGGCACCCATTCACTGCAGAGGATCCATTGGTGAGCACTTGATGTTCAGATGAAGAAACAAACTCATAGCCTGTATCTTGGATGAAATGTTCAGCAAATTTTCATTTTTGGGTGAACTATTCCTTTAAAGAATTATTAATAAATTGATTAATTATTAGGAATTATTAATACATATTTATACTGTTAAGTTAAAACGATATTTAATTTAAAGAAGAAATCATGTCTTCTTTTATCAGAAAAAGTGCCTTGTTAGTACACGTATATGTTTATCTTATTAATACTTTCATACGTTTATTCTGTCGGTATTCACGCATCTTGTGGCTCAGAGACCCTGCAGTCACTCTCTCAGACCTGCTTTTACATTTCTGGGCCAGTGTGTATATGTGCTTTCTTCTTGTTGTGACATAGTGCCCTTGGCTTTGCTCTCGCAATTTCTAACAACAAAGAAAGAGCAAAAGATTTTTGCTTAATGTGCACAGGACAGCCAAGGAGGTTATTTTTATTTCTCTTGGAGAATTTCCCGGTCGGTGAAAGTAATGTTTTTACTTGAGGGATCAGCTTTTATAGAAGATGTGGTATTCACACACACAATCTTGTTTTCTCTCTCTGCTGTCAGCCAGTGCTTTTAGACGCATGTATTGCATGCCCCTGGGTCATTAGAAATCTCTTAATAACACTCTTTGACAAACAATGTGAAAAATCAGGGCAGCATATTCGATGGAGTGAAATCTCAGTAGGAAATCAGTGATAATTTTCTTATTCATTTGGAAAACATCAAAACATGATCTCTGACTGAGACAAACATACAGATAAACAAACTTTCCATCCATTGATTCATCCATCTCAACTGCTATGCAGGGTCACAGGGATGTTGGAATCTATCCCTGCATGGATGGCCAGTCAGTTGCAGGGCTTAAATAAACTTTCTTTCCAATGTAAAATATATTTTGAAGTGTGTATACTTCCCATTGAGCATTCTTATATCAACTGTTTTTAACGGCACTTTTCTCACTTGTCTTGCGTTAACAGGCGAACAGGGACTGAACCGCCAACATTTGCAACAAAATGCTGTACCATCCCAAACTTGAATTTGTAGTAATGTTTACTATGACTAAAATGGTTCAGGGTTTGCATAAAATAAATCTGGAGTGCCATGTAAACCCACTTGAAAACTGGGAATGACCCTGGCTTAATTTAGCTTTAGAATGTACAGTGCCCTCCAAAAGTATTGGAACAGTAAGGCCAATTCCTTTATTTTTGCTGTAGACTGAAAACATTTGGGTTTGACATCAAAAGATGAATATGAGATGAGAGATTAACATTTCAGCTTTTATTTACAGGTATTTTCATCTGGATCTGATAAACAACTTAGAAGATATCACCTTTTGTTTGAACCCACCCATTTTTCATGTGCGCAAAAGTATTGGAACATGTGACTGACAGGTGTGTTTTGTTGCCCTGGTGCGTCCTATTAACTGAATATTCAAACAGTAAATAGCACTGAATGTCTGCGCTCAGTTTCAGATCCGTGCAGACTGCATTTATAGTTAGTTAGACGTGTAACCAACATGAAAACCAGAGAGGTGTCTATGGGTGAAAAACGAGCAATTGTGAAGCTGAGAGAAGATGAAAAATCAATCAAACCATTGCACAAACACTGGCAATAGCAAGTACAACCATTTGGAATCTCCTGAGGAAGAAAGAAACCACTGGTGTACTAAGTAACACACCTCGAACGGGTAGATCAAGGAAAACATCAGCAGTTGACGACAGAAACATTGTGACAGCTGTAAAGAAAGACCCTAAAACAACTGTTAGTGACATCAGCAACAACCTCCAGAGGGCAGGAGTGAAGGTATCACAATCTACTGTTCACAGAAGACTTCATGAACAAAAGTACAGAGGCTACACCAGAAGATGCAAACCACTCATTAGCAAGAAGAATAGGAGACGAGCCTCAAAAATTCTGGGACAAGGTTTTATGGACTGATTTTATGGACCAAAGTGATGGAAAGGCTAAAGTTTGGAGAAAGAAAGGATCTGCTCATGATCCCAAACATACAAGCTCATCTGAAACACAGTGTACTCAGGTGTACATTATAGTACACATTACACAGGTAATGTAATGGCTTGGGCTTTCATCGCTTCTTCTGGGACAGGCTCATTAATCTTCATTAATGATGTAACACATGACGGCAGCAGCAAAATTAACTCAGAAGTCTACAGAAATATTTTGTCTGACAATTTACAGAAAGATGCAACCAAACTGATCGGGAGATCCTTCAGCATACAGAAAGATAATGACCCAAAACATAGTGCCAAAACAACAAAGGAGTTCATCAGGGCAAGAAATGGAAGGTTTTAGACTGGCCAAGTCAATCTCCAGACTTAAACCCTGTAGAGTATGCATTTTACCTGCTAAAGAAGAGACTGAAGGGAGTAACCCCCCAAAACTGAAAGAGGCTGCGGTGAAAGCCTGGAAAAGCATCACAAATGAAGAATGCAAATGTTTGGTGATGTCAGTGGGTCACAGACTTGATGCAGTTATTGAAAGCAAAGGATTTGTAACTAAATATTAAGTCTTATTCACTTTAATCTAGTTTAAGTCAATCTGTTCCAATACTTTTGCTCACATGAAAAATGGGTGGGTTCAAACAAAAGGTGATATCTTCTAAGTTGTGTGTCAGATCCAGCTATAAATACCTGGAAATAAAATCTGAAATGCTGATCTCTTGTCTCATATTCATATTTTGATGTCAAACCCAAATGTTTTCAGTCTACAGCAAAAATAAAGGAATTGGCCTCACTGTTCCAATACTTTTGGAGGGCACTGTAGTTAGCATTACCATGGTGTTGTCGAATAAAATCATGAATTTCATAGCTAAACAATATTTCAAACTGTTCAGTATTATTGTTATTTTTAGTTTTCTAATTCTTTAATGTATTAGATGTGTATTATAATGTGTTTGTATTCATAATATAATGTATTTTTTCAATGTCTAGGCCTATATGTTTTTACAACTAAATGTTTCATTATTTTCTCAATTCACAAATATACAGTTAAATCATGTTTTAAATAATGTAAATCCAATTTCTTATGCAATTTGAAAATTATTTTCGGTGTTATTACGTAACATTTTGCAACAGTTCAATAAATATCAAATTATACAAACAGAATACCACTACATCAGTTACAAGTTAAATGACACTAAAAGATTCAATAATTTGCGAATGTTTAAAATCTCAATTTTCCATGGTTTGAATGAAAAAAGTAGATTAGTAATACACATGTTTATCCGAAAGAGGGCAGCACAGTCCATAAAACTAAAAACCATAACTGTACATTAAAAAAAGAAAATACTTCTTATAGTACAGCCTAATTGTAACTACATTAGAGACATGCTTGTGAAATTATTTCGGATAGTTAAATGAAGGGGTCATCGTCTTCTGACAGAGATCCCAGTTTTTAATGTTAATATGATGGCTCTGAGTCAAGTTGTTCCACACATAAGTGAATTTGTTCTTGGAACAATAATATTCAGTCCAAAAGTAGCTATAAGCTCACGGCGTTTTTTCCAGATCCTAGCCACATTCCCTAGAAAGAGAACACTTAAAGTTACTTAAAAGACACACTTTATTTTTTGTAATTTTTTTTAAAGGGGTGTCAAACTCAGCTCCTAGAGGGACAAATTTTGTTCCAACCCTGGTCCAGTACACCTGCCATATATTTTTCAAGCAATTCTGAAAGGCTCGATTGACTGGTTCAGGTTATGTTTAATTAGGGCTGAAGCCAAATTCTGCAGGACTTTGGCCACGCAGGAGATGAGTTTAACACCCCTGCTTTAAAAACTTTAAACGCATAGAGTAAGTGGGAGGCTGTAGAAAGTAGGACGCCATACGCGCGGAAATAGCATCATTTTTTATCTTGATTCACTCACATATACTTTTATGCATAGCATTCAGGCGCTAATCTCCTCAGTTATCTGGGTGGTGTATAATAAAAAGCGCTTATCATGCGCGCTGGCCGCAGGGCGGGATTTCTCCCACAAATAAGCTACTCAGCACATAACCCGGACGTTAGGTAAAAAAAAATAGAAATTGTCTGAAATTAAAAAGGAGAGAAGTTAAATGAAATGGGAAGAGATGAAGAATACATAGAAGTCATTGTAGATAACGCATACACTATTTGCTCATCTATTTAACATTCATTGAATTGAATAATCCGACCTTATTATCGTAAATAGCCTGCATATTTACTATGAATATGCTAATGCATGTTTGCTGGAAGCAGTCTATGGCGTAATAATTTTTTCATCAATTCATGCATATCTCTTCACGTATAGATTCACAACATCGGCTGCAGCTCTAGAGAGAAACTGATTTGTAAGGAGCGGAGGAGTATCCTTTGTCTTCAACCATCTTCTGATTGCCTCTGTTCTCGCCATTTCTAGCCGCTCGCCCGAGGCCAGGCAAGTTACATTTCAATCAGTAGATTCATTGGAAAGTCATTACCCCAAACTAGACGCTGAAAGGCATGACGTCATTAGCCGAGCTCTGCTCTCATTAATTGGCTGTCGCTTTGCATACGAACGGCGCTCGAGCCCTCGGCCAAACACCCGTTTTATCTTTTTCTTTTAAGAAAAATAATAGACAATTTATCATTAATCTAAAGCTAGAAATATTAACAAGTTAAATGTCATTTCCTGCGCTCCGTTGTGTTAATCCTCTCCTGTTGCTTTCTGCCCTTAAGCGCTCTGCAAGCGTTTCCTGAAACTCTTTGAATGTTCTGTGATTGTTGCTTTTCACGTCCTCTATATAAAAACCGAGGCTTTTCTGTTAACCATGAAGCTTAACGATTTATTCTGATATACCTTTTTCCCTTCCATATTACTATAACTGTAGCACCCAAACAACTGGACGTACAGAAATGCTCTAATAAAGCTCAGGCACTTCAACTTTATAGCTTTTTTTTTTTTTACGCATAATGGCAAGGAAATTAACAGGATGCCAAATAGGGTGTAACATAAAAGGATGGAAATATATCTTAAGTTTGCCATCATAATTGTCAGTTATTTTATGTGTTTACAGGGTGTCAGCTTAGAATTCTGTGTGAATATCATTGGAAATTCTTATGTAAGGGGAATGAATGTTTTGGAATGAGGCAAACCTAAAGCACAAAACATCATATTGTGTTGGTCCTAACAGAAATATATCTCTTCCTGGAGGATATTGTCATTAAGGCCTAGACAAATTCCAAATGGTGTTTGGAATTCAGGAAGGGGACGTCATGAGAAGGGTCATTCCAGAATGACATTGTTTTTCATTATTCCTTAGCCAAGTGTGTTCCAAATATCTACATTATGAGACACAATTACCCTGTTCTCTTCAGAGCTCCCACTTCAAGAGCTCTGGCCTTCAAAGTGAGTGGGACAGAGGGATGCTCACTTCTGAAAGGACTTACTGAGGAATTAACTTTTGTTAATTAAAATGACTTTACAAGTTTACAAAACTTTACTCTAAGATGGAAAGGTAAATAGAGCACACAGGAAAAACCTATAAAATAATTACCAATTAAAACAAAATTTTCAAGAAAATATTCCCATTGAAACATTTTGATTAGAGAATTAAAAAATGAAAAAACAAAACAATGTTTCTTAATAAATTGTCCGTTTTTCATGTTGCAAATTACATCCCTGCAACATATCGTAATCCACTTAAAACAAAGTAGTGAAACAGTTCAGAGTTTACCTCTATGGTCACTTCACTGTGGTAAAATGAATATGATTTTATCTTTATACCCGAGATATTTTATCCAATATATTGTCCACAATATATATTATGGTACTACTACACATAAAAGCCCATTTTTGTTTAATGAATGTTCATTTTTGATTATAATCACAAAAAGACTGTCTTAATAACAGTAACATTTTCTCTGTGGTCATCAGATTATGCTCAGTTAAAAATCGAAGGCCGTGGTTAGATAGGTTAATGACGTTTGGCTTTCAGACCTCTAACAGATGCAGCACTACCGACCTGTTTGAGCACAAATCAATCAGCAGTCAAGGGCAAAGACCAAAACAACGACAGACGCACAATTCACTCAGATTAAGACAGCAGAGTTCAAAACAGTGGTGCCAGACGAGCATGTTCATGAATGAACTAAAATCCTTTTGATTAATGCACAGAGATATTCGCCTTTGGCTTTGACGCAGTGTGGGGGCTTGCAGAGATGATGGCCTCCCACTAAACAAATAAACAAATGACACACCTAAACCTGCAGACGCTCTTTGATTAGCTCCCGAGTTTAATCCAGGGTCACACAGAAGTGAAGCATGTGTGTGGGTCAATATGATCATGGGAAGAATACTTCTGATGAAAAGTAAAAGCTAGGAAATGTGAATTTATATATAAAAAAATAAACATACATGTAATGGCAAGTAAATTAAAATTGGCAGTATATCATTGTTATTGGTTGTCCTTGAAATTTATTTAAAATGGCATCAAATGCACACTTGGTATATATTAATTTCATGCTAAGTCTAACATTTTTGGTTACTCAAAGAAAGTTAGTAGAATATATTTTTATATAACAGTTAACCAAATATTTTTTCCTTGGCTCAAGGGCAAAGAATCTTTAACAATTTTATAATCAATATTTTCTGCTGATGTTCATCTCCCTTGACCTTGCAGTGACCATGACAATAGACTTTGAAACCGAGACGAGGAGATAGGTTGCTGGGTGCTTTGTGTTTCCAATTATCTCCTGTTATACTAAGTCATCTTACACATAAATGCAGACAGATGGCCAGGAGGATCACAATTTATGATGTTTGTGGGGATATGCCACTCATGATCATGACCACAGACCCTGTGATCTTTGACCTGCCACCTCTAACCTGCTCAAATGTGTCTGCTCATTGTGGTGTCCAATCACAACAGACCTCAAGATCAAACCCAAGTGTCTATTTGCCTTGTCTAAGCTGTTAGATAAACACTGAAGGTCACTGACAGATTGGACCATTATGATTCAAACACAGACCCTCATTCAAACTCCACAGCACAGTTAGCTCAAAAACACAAAGCAAATTCACTCTAATCTTTCTTTCTGTTTCTCAAAAGATCATTCGTGATTGAAATTAAGTGAGCCATTCTAAAGAGACATCTGCCATCATAGAATGATACACAGATACTTGGAAAAGAGTGCATAAATATACCTCATGCATATTTGTTGTTTTTATTCTCAATATTGAAGACTATTATTTGCATTAAATACATTTTCTTTCATTGGTGTTTGCAATCTACTATTGTTTTTAAGTTTGAACGTAGTTTTGAGATTTTGAGCAATTTAAAGTGGGTCACAGGTGGCCTGTCATGGGGTCAACTTTGTAAATGTAACTTGTAACTACGTATGTAACATTTTAGTTTAAATCTCAGATTAAAACATCTGTTCAAATTGTCTATTTTTTATATATATATAATTGATAAATGTGTTTTAGGTTACTCTTGTATTGATATTTTTATATTATTTTCATGTAAATGTTTTTTTTGTGTAATTGTTGTTTTTATACCATAAGGTGTCCTTGAGTGTTGATTTATTATTATTATTATTATTCATTTATAGTTATTGTGTGTTATGTAATATAATTTCTCACATATTCAAAAATCATTTCTGAACCAGATCTGGAGTCTACACATATTTGATTTGCAAACCTACCAGTGGAGGGCAATGTGACTGAATAACATGTTTTAACATAGAGGAAGTACTCGGGATCTAACTGACAAATTGAGTGTGCAAAGACAAATTTATGAGGGTCTGACCAGATAATGTGATTTAAAGTAGTTTAAACAGGAGTCATTTGTTGTATTGTGCACTCAAAAAAAATTTATTTGGCTAAAATGAATACATATGTGGACATGCTGGGAGATTTTTAAATTAGTCTTGTAAACTCAACTCAAAGCCTTGTGTAGCATAAACCAAACTGCAATCGATTTAACTGTCAAAACTGTTTTTCAAAATGCTTCAAAATCAGTCTTTTTCAGTTAGTAGCTAGCAACAGTGCACATTAGCCATGTTAGTTGTAAATTTTCCTATATGTATGATGTTGAAACTTTTAAATCCCAACAGACAAGTCTCCCTCTTTTCTAATCTCATCTCCAGAACACATAAAATGACCCCAACATTTACTCTTCTCATCCAGTCCCCTGCACTAACAATCCCCTGCCAAAATACAGTTAATGCCAACAAAAACCATTTTTAGTAGTCCCAACATACATTAATTAAACTTCTAAGTGGATTGTATGCAATAAAATTAAGTTGTGACAAAATGTGTTGAATTGTGCTGCATTATTTTATTTGAACTAAATTTATTAAAGAAGCCTAGGCCAATGTGAGCGACAAGGAAAAACTGAAAATTATGGTAGTTGTTAGTTATAGAAAATATAGTTTCCAAAGACATAGCCTACTGAATTTTGTAGTCTATGGGTCCACTGGCTACTCTAAACTTTATTTGTTTTATTTAATTTCATTTTAAACAGTAATAGAAAATTTAAAAAAAGTTTTTTTTTTAAATAATGGATATATTTAAGTTTAAGGTCTGGGTAAGATCTGGGTAACGTGATCGCTTGAGATCATTTGTGTTCCCTTTTTATCGGGTGATTGACACGAGAGGTTGTGAAGTGCCGCTTGTTCCCACAAAATGCTTCCGCGCGCAGTTTAGCGGATAATTAAATTCTAAATCGAGTTAAACCGCTCAAAGAAAATCTTGATGCCTCTAGTTTGTAAGTCGACACCTCGGGTAAAGCCCCAGAACACAGAAAAGCGCAGCGTGCGGCCAGCTGCGTCAAACAAGTGTGCGCTTATTGAGCGGCGAACACCGAGCACGACGCCAGTCTAGTACAGGACAAGGCCTCGAGACGCGTCTGCAGTCTCACAAGATCCGTCTGACCGAGCGGAAACACCGCATATTATCAATCGACTCGTTTGAGGATATCAAAATTCGGTTTGTTCTCTTGAGACCACCAGTCCGTAAATAAATAGTAGAAGCAAGACAATGGGACACAGCTTACCTTTCCGTAAGCTAGGTTCTTACAGGCCTTCTTCTGAGGCTTCACTGTCTTTTAAGTCAAATTTCCTCAAAATATTAAGCAGCACAATGGTTTTCAACACTGATAATAAGAAATGTTTATTTAGCAACAAATTAGAACGATTTCTGAAGGATCACATGCCACTGAAAACTGGAGTAATGATGTTGAAAATTCGTATTTGCCGAACTATATTAAACTTTACTATATAACTTTTATATTTTGTTTGTTAGAAATGCTTGAATTGATAATGGGAAATAATATGTGTGTCTGTGTGTGCAAGTGTTTATTTACACATTTGAGTGACAAGAAGTGTGTCAGTCACAGCTGTTCAAGGCAGTGTGCTTAAAAGTAGATTGGGTCAGGCTGTGTATGAGTATGTTTAGATGAATGAGGAATTTCATTACATAGAAGCCTCTCTGTGGTTCTGATCCCTGATTAAGGATCTAATTACCCAGTTTAAACTGTAAGTGGTCTATTTGCACTTTGGTGCTGGAATTGAACCCTTTCCAGATTAGTATGTGTGAGTGTCCATGTGTAAGTGTGTGTGCGGTGTGTTTCTCTTGGCCCAGACAGTGCACTTAAGAATGTCAGCTGCACCTCTGTGTCTCCACTATCATTTAGCCCCATGCACAAGTGTTTAGTGAGTGTGTTTGATCGGACTGAGGACAATAAATGTGAGGGATTCTTGTGGACAGAGACAGTTAGAGAATTGGCTCCAGAAACTCATAAGATGTGACTGACATCTTACCTCGAAGAATAGCATAGTTAGAAGTTAATTAGGTCTAAAGTAAGACATAGTCATTAGGGAGGCAGCTTATTCTCTTTTTTAATTGTCATTAATGTCAAGAAAAGCAGAGATTGCTATGAAACTGGTAATGTAACATTGGTCTTATAAATTGTTAACGTATTTACTTTTTTGTTATTTATATTGTCTTGAACCATTTATATTGACATTTATGGGTCAAAGACTTATAGCACCAAAGCATAAAAAAAATAAATAAATAAAAGTTTAATGCAGTTTTACATTTTTCCCCATTACAGTGTGCTCTGTTTAATTTTTTTTTCTCAGCAAAAAATAATGACCATCATATATTTTCACCATGATTTACTGAAGACACTTACTAAAATGGAATTCAGTGTAACAATATTTTAAAGTATGTCGTTTAATTTTTACATAAATATCTGTTACACTGAATGATAAATTATTTAACCCATATTCTGACATTTCACAAAAGTTATTTGAAATATTAAAGTAGGCACTTTACTTGCATTTCTATGTATATTTAATAAAAAAATGTAAATTTAATTTGACACCAAAATGGGACGTCTTGTCTTCTACCCTTATGCATTTGGCAGGTTTTATCCAAAGCAACTTTGCATACAATACACATTTTTACATTTTATCAGTTCTTGCTTTTGGGAACCAAACCCATGACCTTGGCATTGCTAGTGTAATGCTCTACTATTTGAGCCACAGAAAGAAAAAAAAGAGATAGAGTTGTCAAAGCTGTGGTTGATATGTCAAACCTCTTTCCACACAACAGAAGCATGTGCTATTTTAGTGCATTGTTTCAAACTCTTTACTCACTATGTCAGAGGCCCCGACTACTTCAGGTTTCAGTTCATCACTGGCCACTGATTATGCTCTATAAAACATTTTGCTTTAGTGTCCATTAAGTGCACATAGAGCTTACTGGCAAAGGATATTTTCTAGTGCTGTCAAACGATTAATCGCGATTAATCGCATTCAAAATAAAAGTTTTTGTTTACATAATATACGTATGTGTACTGTGTATATTTATTATGTATATATAAATACACACACATACAGCATATATTTTGAAAATATTTACACATATATACATTTATATATTTATATTCTTATATTTTATATTATATATAAATATATTTAATATGAAAACATAACATATTTTTCTTAAATATACACATGCATGTGTTTGTATTTATATATACATAATAAATATACACAGTACATACACATATATTATGTAAACAAATTCTTTTATTTTGAATGCGATTAATCGCGATTAATCGTTTGACAGCACTAATATTTTCACAAACTCCACCTACTAGTGCTCAGACAATGTAACCTTAGTACAAATAGCATGCTACTTCTGTTTACACTTTGTAGGAAAATCATCCATCACTGTACTTACTGTAAACATGATTCTGTGTGGTGCTTTTTTTTAGTGCAAACAGTACCTACTACTATTTGCACTGTAAATAGCATCTACTTTTTTATACTTAGTGTAAACAGGTGCTTTTTCATTTTATTCTTTATTAATTTCAAGTAAAAATGTGGAAATGGTCTTGCATTCTGTAAAAATGGGAACAGTGTACTGTATTGATATGAAGGAATTTTGTGTATTGACTTTTCACAGGTGTTTGAATTATGCATTGCATCATGTTGTGTTTCAGGGTTAAAACACACAACACAATACAGAATTGTGCAAATTCGCAAATTTCCTGGCATAAATTTACCAGTACTATTTCTGTTTTTATACATATTTGTTTTTTCTTGTAGTGTTCTCATTGCGAACTGTAAAATATGGCAGCGTATGAAAATTAACAATGTGGATAGAAGTATTATCAATATTGCTATTGTCTATTTGGGGTCTATAATTTCAAAAGTGGCTGGTCATAAATGTACATTTTATTAATTAAAAGCCTCACAAAATACATTTTTAAATGGGCATTCTCTTGGGTATCCTTGATGCTGCTGATCAGGACCCCAACAGGAAGTAAGACATTTTCAAGCTTGTAAGCTAGAAAGAAAATGTAATGTTTATGTGGAATGCTTAGTGTTAGAAACAATGTGTTAAAACTGCTTGAAATGTGCTGCAGAGTGACAGTCCGTGGTATGATATAATAACTCCATCTAAAACTACCTTAATTTTTAATTAGAATTCATAAAATTCAATGTCTAAAAAAGTATTGCGCTCATATGTAAAGTTTAACCTAAAATCTTAGTTGTGCCAAGCCTATATAAAAATTAACTACCTTTAGATAGATAGATAGCTGTGGCTAAGCATTAACGCTTGAATTTTGGCTCAGGCTGTAGCCTCTTATTTACCATGCCATGGGTAGCGGATTATTTTCCATCTTTTCAGCTAGATATATCCGAAGGATAGAAGTATGAAATTTTACAAGATGAAAATGAGAGTAAATACGATAGTCCAACAATCAAAAATTCTGATGACATGATGGGCTAAAAGGGCCTGGGGTAAAAAGCCCTTGGATATTTGTGATAGATGTGCAAAATAATGTGGATTTGTCATGAGAAATGTGCAAAGTGGATCTGTTTACAGATTTATTTAGAAAGTATGCACACCATTCATGAATGTAAAGCAAAATAATATATGCTTAGTGATTAAATATTATGATTTGACGTGAAATTAACCAGGAAGAGAAACACTATGTGCCCAAGTTGAGCCTTTAACATTTATTTTAATACAAAATGCGTCTCTCCATCAGTATTCAATAGTTTATCTTCTTATTTTAACATAATTTAACATCTAAGATGACCGTTTTCAACCTGACAAACACTTTTTCCTTAATGATGGGTGAAGTCTTTTGACCCTTTTCACACTAATCAAAAATTCATGAATTTTTAATGTTTTTCAATGTGGGCCAATTTTGACAAATGGGTGAAGTTTCTGAGGACAACACGAGGGGTAAACCCTGCCCTGTACCAGCAGCTCCCCCGTTTAAAGTCCGCGCATCACCGTATCTGCAATATTATGTCATCGTAAGGCAGTATTCGGATTCTCACGCGGGGTAGCTCGACTACGGTGCAAGTTTGAAGACAACGACGTTTATTTAATCTGAGGCTGCCTAGTTTCCTTAAATGCACACGAAAGAACGTCTGTTTTAAAGCAACGCGAATGCAGTATGCTGTAGTCCGGGTACCGCTTCTAGTCACTTCCTTGTCCTGCGGAAAGGATAAGGCAGTGACGTCGGTGGACCGGTCTGCAAGGTGGCTGTAACGCCGCAGAGAGAAACCCGTCCGCCCGACCCGGACAAACGACCCACGCCGGCGTGCGAACACAAACCAGCCACTTCATCGTGTGCGGCTCGACGCGCGCTGAATCTTAAAAATGTTTTGTTGTGGACCACAACGATAGGCTGGCGGTTACCAAGCGACGCTCGACCGGGAGAACAGCCGTTACCAGCTGCCCCTCCGTCTATGTGTCCGTGTGCGGTGCACCGGTGACCATGTCCTTGGTGAAGAGTGACGAGGAGCAGCGATGGGTGCCAACGCACATACAGGTAACTGTGCTGCGGGCCCGAGGGCTGCGAGCGAAGGGGAAACACGGCACCAGCGACGTTTACACCATCATCCAGCTAGGCAAAGAGAAATATTCCACGTGTGTGATGGAGAAGACTACGGAGCCGGAATGGGGCGAGGAATGTTCGTTCGAGCTGCAGCCGGGGATCCTGGAGGAGGGAGGGCGAGACGCGTACCCACCCGGTAGTGGCGACCTGACCCTCACCGTTATGCACCGAGCTCTCATAGGACTGGATGTGTTTCTGGGCCAGGCTGTTATACCTCTGGATGGAGCCTTTCAGGAACGGAAATGCTTGAAAAATGAGTAAGTTTGTGTTTGCTGTTTTATATTTGTTGTTATTATAAGTATCAGTCTGAAGGTGCAGTTGTGGCTTTTACTCTGACTGAAGAAATGAGAATTAATATTGTGCCATTAGCCCAGTCGGATATGTCTTACTCAGTGCTGCAATCTGTTCCTCTGCAGTCACGCCCTCTTAAATGGGCCTGCCTGGATGTTGACAGAGGAAAGTAGGGGAATTTTTCTTTGCTGTTTCCCATATCTCTTTCTTAGGCCTCTCAGTGGTACACATCTTTCTCATCAAACACCCCTGATGCAACTCCTGAGCTCATTAGTAGAGGCTAGAAGACCAGAAATGGGTGTGTCCCATCTGGGAGACATCCAAATTGTGTAGTGCTGGGGGCCCTCTGGTATCAGTGATGGGTAACACTTGTGTAGATGGTCTGTATTTTTCACATCTGTAGCTGAAGTTGCAGACAAAGTGAGGAATATGTCATTGTTTATGCGTATGAGCAGTTTAGCTTTGTCACCTTTCTGATTATGTATGGCTAAGGCACAAGCAGGAAAATGAAGGCTTGGATCATGTGCTTTCTCTTTAAATGTCTTTTTCTTTGTGCTTCACCAATACAGTCTCTTGGCAGTTCACAGCTATTTTACATTTTTGCTAATTTGTATGAATTTGTACTGTCTCATTTATATGTTTTTTGTACAGTCTGCTTTAGGAGAGGATCTTCATGCTTATGCATATGTTTTCAAATACAAAATCGCCACCTTGTAAAATAGCTATGTTTTCTCGTGAGATGAGGTTGACTTCATAGGTCCATCATTTAAGATCCATTACAAAATATACAATATATACAAATAGGGAGTTCAAAGAACCTCTTGTTTAGGTTATACTAGAATCTCAGTAACTCAAAGATGATTAAGATAGAAGTTTACTAATAAAATAAAAGTACTGCACTGTTTGATTGCGTTACCACTGCACCAACAATGTTTGGGCAGTTGACATGATTTGACAGCAATGTCCTGCATTGTGATGTGCGAATCTATGTAGCATCACAAACCATTTGAAAAAGCAGTTTTTTATAAAAGTCATTTGTTAAATCACAGGCCCATTTAAATTAATTGTTCAAGGCAAAAATGTGTTTTAAAATGGCCTAAATAAATAAATGGTGACCAGAGAACCTAAAGACAAAAATAAGTTAATGTCCATCCATGTTATTTGTCATCTGCCCATCAACAGGTTTGATGGCATGCCTGTTGGCCATTCCTATTAAGATATTGTTCTCCAGAAGTAGCCAAGAGTTTTGGAGTGACACCAGAAGCAGCTGTGGTGCTAGATAACAGATATCAAAAGCTCAGAATAGCTCAAGATGGACGTTTGATCAGACCAGTGGAGCATGACTTCTTCATTTCTCATTCATCCTGAGGCAAAAGAAAACATATTTTTATGTTTCATTGTAGTACGCAAAGGAAAGTGTTTCAAGATGTATTTTAACCTGTGTGTAGAGCGTTTGTGCATATATTTATGTGTCTAATTCTGAGGAAATATATTTTCCTGAGTAGTTGTGGGTGTCTGAGGTTCTATATCTAGACTCTAACACTACAGCTGTGAGAGCTTTATTTTCAGTACACGCCCCACTTCCTGTGACAGGCAAGCAAATAAGAAATCATTTATTTGTATTATATTATAGAGGCTCTTCAGTGCTGCTCTCAAACTCTTCTGGTATCACTTCTGTAGAGGTGTAACCAGAATCGATGTGTTTAACTTATGTGATAATGTCCCTTTTTATGAGACAAGTGAGACTCTGACAGGGTCAAGACTAGGTTATGTGACACAATTACAATTATTTTGCAACTGTACACTGCAGTGAAAGGCCTACATAATCCACCCAATTAGAGGTACGCACTACACACAGGCAGTAAATGGTAGCCTGAATGAAACCCTGTAACTAAACTCAACTGGTACTATTAAATTTTAATATAAATCACTATAAATCAAAATCACTCACCCTCCTTTTATATTTCAAGTCAAGTCAAGTTGAGGTTTACTGTCATTCCGCTACATGTAGGGACATACAGTGGAACAAAATGTCGTGCCTCACAGGACCACGGTGCTACATAAATACAGACATACAACAATGAAGTAAAACACTATAAACCTATACACAACTAACCTACTGACAGATTTTGACTAAATATACTATATATAAAGGTTTACCCTATACAAACTAAAGATAAAATATAAAAAAAAAAAATAAGAATAAGAAATACAAACTATACAAACTATACAAATGCTTCACATAAATACTGTACATGTGTAGAGAGAAACATTGTGAGTCAAGCAGCTGGCTGGGGAACAGTACAAGATGATTTGTAGTGCATGAG
>JAFVLL020035829.1:0-20118 GCA_021397915.2 Tor tambroides | reverse complement strand
GGAGAGTCAGTCGGCCCAGGTGTACCTCGTACTCATCAGGTGAAGGTCAGATCGAGGAGCTCCGCCCCTTTAGGGCTTGAGTGTGTCATTTCTTGCAAGCCTCGGCGCAGTGCTGGAACTGGGCGAAGCTGAGGAACACCTGCTCCAGTGAGATCTGACTGACGCAGTAGTCCTCGATGCTGTACTTCTCTTTGGCTGTTTCTAAAACACCAAACACCTGAGACAAAAAGACACAGAAATGCGTTAGAAGTGCATGTTAGACATTGGCCAGCCTTGTCTTTTCATATTGAATGGGACAGCTGAACCAGTAACGATCTCAGATGCATTTAAAGGGATAGTTCACCCAAAAATGAAAATTCTGTCATTAATTACTCACCCTCATGTCGTTCCAAACCTGTAAGACCATCGTTCATCTTCAGAACACAAATTAAGATATTTTTGATGAAATCCGAGAGCTCTCTGACCCTCCATAGACAGGAAGGGTACTACCACGATCAAGGCACAGAAGGACATCAGTAAAACAGCCCATGTGACATCAGTGGTTCAACTGTAATTTTACAAAGCTATGAGATTACTTTTTATGCACAAAGAAAACAAAAATAACTTCATTCAACAATTTGTCTCCTCTGCGTCACCCTAGGACACCATTTTGGAGAGTACCACGACGCGTGCTTTGATCTGAACGTAAACAACGTAAGTGTGTGGTGCTGCTGACACAGAACACTCATGCGCGCATTTTGATCAGAACGTAAACATGCGTTGTTGACGTCCAATTCAAAGCATGCACGTGTCATGATACTCTAAAAAATGGCGTTATAGGGTGAAGCGGAGGAGAAAAATGGTTGAATAAAGGTATTTTTGTTTTCTTTGCACACAAAAAGTATTCTCGCAGCTTCGTAAAATTACGGTTAAACCACTGATGTCACATGGACTGTTTTACTGATGTCTTAGCTACGTTTCTATGCCTTCATCATGGTAGTACCCTTGCTGTCTATGGAGGGTCAGAGAGCTCTTGGATTTCATCAAAAATATCTTAATTTGTGTTCCAAAGATGAACGAAGGTCTTACAGGTTTGGAACGACATGAGGGTGAGTAATTAAATGACAGAATTTTCATTTTTAGGTAAACTATCCCTTTAAAATGAATTCAAATGCATTTGAAATGCTTTTTTAGTTTGTTTAAAAGTGAAATTTACAGTGTGAATTGTTGTCGCTATACATGAAATGTTCAGAATTTAATATTAGAATAATGATTAGGTTTTTAACATTTTTAATTCAATTTTGCATGCCAAATTTTCATGCAATACATTTTTAGTTTTAAAAATTTTTTGTCAATCAAAATAATGAGTCAAGAAAGTACATTTGCGTATATTGGTTATGTTCAGAATTCATAACTAGTTTACTAGTGTTTACTGGTTAGCATTTAAAAAAAATACAGCATATGAAACAGTATGCAACAAGAAATGTTTCACATCCAGTTAAAATAACTTATGACTTATTAAAATAACTTCATAGTCAGGGCCACATTAATGCATGGGCCCCAGGCTGGGGGGGGGGGCGGGGCCAGTGGTGCTGGAAAATATATAACCGCATTTTATAATGAGTTCACTGTTCCCTTAAAATTACACTTTATCGGTTTGATTTGAACGCACGTGCAAAGTCCTGCTTGAGAAGTGTCAGCCCGTCAGACAAGAAAAACTTTTTCGAAAAAACGAGGAACATTCCGAAGCTCACGGCATATTAACGCGGGGCTAGGAGAAGATGCCGATGCAGATCAGGGCAGGTAGGTCATATGCTATCAGTATTCAGCAATTAGATACAGTAGGCTATAATTAGTCAAATACTTTTCCATATTAACATAGTTGAGCTTGCAGTTGTTAGTAAACCACTATACTGCAGCTGTGGAATATAATCATTTTTATGACACATGATGTGGACGATTCTGCATAAATGTACTTAATTAGTCGTATCATATAATGTACTGTTTTATTATAAGAAAGTATAGGCTATATTAATAAAGAGAATTTGTGTATGCCTTTGGAAGCAAAGCATAAACTTCTCAAAGCAAGATATTTAAGCACATTTCATTTTTTTATGAAAAGACTATGTATGAATGAGAAAATAATGCGGGACGTGCTTGATGTAAAAACGAGATTTTAAGCACAATAGACTAAGCCACAAAAAAGATGCAACACTGAATTACTTCAAAACGTAGGCTAACTGTCTTTGGAGTATTCGCGTAAACATTGATGGGTGTGTCTTAAGTGAAAGTAAACTGTAAACAAAAATCTGATGTGTAACATTAGATTAAATTACTGTTTTAGATCTTAATATAACACACCTCAAACAACGAAAGAATAGAGGGAATTACTCACTGCTTTAGTAGCTTTATTAATTGCAATTAATAAACTAAAGACTATGCAATGATTATACTTACATTTGACTAATACATTTCTGTATTATTCTTAAATGCTTCTGTAAATTAGATGTAAAATCAAAAAAAGTAAAGCACTGTTAATTTCATTTTTTCATAGGCCTATTTTGTATTTGCTCTACTGTTTTTAGGCAAGGCAAGGCAAATTTTATTTATAGAGCACAAGTTTAACACAACCGTAGTTGATCCAAAGTGCTTTACAATATCAAAAACAATTAAAATATAAATTCATAAAGCACCAATTTAACACCAATTAAACTATTCAAAGTACACAGCATCACTCAAATGCTAAAAAGTGAAAATAGGTCTCTAAGCTAGATTTAAAAGCATCCAATGATGGAGAAGCTCTGATATTGGTAGACTGTTCCACAGCTTTGGGGCAACTACTGAGAAAGCTCGATCACCTTTTGTTTTACAACGTGAACAGGGGACAGATAAAAGTAACTGATCACTAGATCTTAATGACCAAGAGGCTGTATATGGCCTAATGAGATCACAAATATAATCTGGGGCAGAATTATGCAATGCCTTGTATGCAAAAAGAAGGATCCTAAAGAGATGTGATCCCTTCTCTTAGTTCCTGTTAAGAATCAGACTGCTGCATTTTGAACCATCTGTAATCGAGAGAGTGTAGATTGAGGTAGGCCAATGTACAAAGAGTTACAATAATCCAAACGAGAAGAAATTAGTGCATGAATTACTATTTCAAGGTCTTTACTAGAAAGAAAGTGTTTCACCTTAGCCACTGATCTGAAATGAAAAAAGCTACTCTTTACAACTGCATTTACATGCTTGTCAAATTTTAATTTGCATCTTTGTATTTTTTTAATAACTAAGGTAAAATAACAAAAAGATTTGATTATTCATTTGCTATGGTAATTAAATAATTGGAGAAAAAGATGCATTGTGATGCATAATCATAATCAAATCAAATTGTGAGGCAACTGAAGATTCATATGTGATTTTGCCATAAGGGATCAACAGTGGTTTAAATTTTTACTTGCCCTGCTACAAAAAATAAAATAATTTTGTTATCATTGTTTTTGATACCAAAATTATAGATACCAGTTCAATTTTACAATTCTCGATTCCAACTGAAGACGAGATTTATTTATTATTGATGACTTGCGCTTTGTGATTATCAAGGCTGAGTGAATGTAGACTGTGGTTCTCTTTGATGAAGGGCCCCTCAAGAGGTAAAGCCCCTTACAGCGTTAATGCGGCCATGTTCATAGTGTATAATGACTAGTATTAAATAATATACAGCAATGAAACTATATACATTTTACTTGGTGTCCAGTTAATTATTATTTTAATAATTTATGGTACATTTATTATTTAATTTTGTCTAAAAATATCCCAAATGTAACTGAAACTGAATTAAATAATATTATTCAAAAATACTGAAAAAAAAATTACATTTTAAATGTATCTGAGATCACTTCTGGTCTATGCATTGCATTGTGGGGAAACTCACAATTTGCTGAATCTGTGCATATTTCATATATAGAGAGCATTTGCATACTTAGCAGAAGTAGTAGTATGCTATTTAGAACATTTAGACTATCACGATTTTTAGACTTACCTGTGCCCAGGTGAGAGTTTTGTCAGTCAGGTGATAGTGGACCATTCCCTGGTGTTCATCCTTCAGTAAACTTCCTGTGAGAGCCAACAGACAAAAGGTTAAGGCCGTTTCACACTGAGCGCGATGCAAAAAAGTGAGGCGAATCGCCAACGAACGCTGCTTTCACATCAAACGTGAAACGATTGATCGCCTTTTGCTAATTCACGCCTGCATGCTAGGTGGCGCTGAACAACAATGCATTTTTTTCCCTAGATATGCATCTTGTATATGGATTTAACATTGTCCGCTGCTCAATATACAGCATTAAATTAAGATAAATAACAAAATAAAAATCAAATAACAAAAACTATCCATAATGCTTACAGAAATACATCTGAAAATATAATTAGGAGGTACAATTAGCATCAAGCTACATTTGAAATGTATGTAATTATTGTTTTTGCTCAAACCCCACTTTAAACCATCAGAGTGCTTGTAATAACTTCCGATTGTGATCTAAAATGGATTTTGATTCTATAATAGGCAGACATGCACTCTTTGTATGCTTTATAATGGACTGAACGCTACCTGCTTGTCATTTGTCATAAACATCCTTTATTGTTATAAAAATACCATGAGCTCCATAATAATACATTGTCATAATCACGTCTATTTGCGTTCATCTTTCATGTGTAGAAAAATGTTTCTCTTTTTTTTTTTTACAGAAGGGCAAGAGATATGATTACATGATTTACAGGTCTAGAGTGAACGTGCTCTGACTCATAACACTCGCGCTCATGGAATAAAATGGACAGTGCTCTTCAGATCACATAATTCAGTGGAGAATTAATAGAAATGTTATTCTGTATAAAGAACATGTGATAATAAATCTGTTCTCAAATACTAATGATAACAAGAACTCAGCACCCACTCTTTTCTCTCTCGGGATACTCTTCTTCGGTGTTTGTTTACACTGGTTTTCAAAACAGCGCCACCACTCTCACCTTTTTGTCCAGCAGCTGCTCCGGTCACGTGATCTAAGCTCAAATCTCACTGGACGGCCTGTTTCATCACAGCGCGATGGGGGGGAAAAAAATCGACACCCAGGACGAAAACAATTTTTTTTTTTCGCTTTTTCGCGCCGCGAATGATCGCTCCTAGTGTGAATAGCCCCATAGGGATCTATTGTTTTGATTCTAAAGCGTCATCATGCCGAACCGATTTTCGCGTTCAGTGTGAAAAAGCCTTTACAAACACCGTCAAATGATTCAGCGGAAATACAAAGCAGGTCATTTAGATACCTGGGAAGGTGCTTTCAATGAAGTCTTTGAAGAGCTGAAGGTCCATCTCCTCTAACTCCGTCTCCACGCACACCTTCGCTAGCAGCGTGTATCCGCTCCCAAACTTGCTCTTCAGGTGCTGTGGGCTGCCCAGACATTTGAACTGGCCGTTCACCATGACAGCCAGCCGAGTGCACAGCGCCTCACACTCCTCCATACTGCAGACAGAGAATGAGAAATGGTTTGTTCTGATACAGCATGCGTCTTTTCGATTCCAGTCCATAACTGCATTAGTCAGGTGATGTGTGGTTCACCTGTGTGAGGTTATGATGATGGCTTTGCCAGACTCTCTGATGCGTGTAATTGCGTCCCACAGCAGCCGTCTGGCCACAGGGTCCATGCCAGTGGATGGCTCGTCCAGGAAGATCACAGGCGGCCCACCGATCAGAGCCATGCCTGCACTCAACTTCCTCTTATTGCCACCACTGTGCAGGATCAAATAGACAACTTAGAATACACGCTAACAGCATATAAGAAACAAATGATTGAACTTCTGGCATTCAGTGTGTTCCTGCTGCAGCTGTTTCCTTACACTTTAATAACTAGTCCATCATATTCACTCATGCATTTATCTAAACATCTATCCATCATATCTGGTGATAAATCATAACTAATCATATCTAACCATCCACGAATCATATCTAAAATCCATGTCATATTTTACCATCCATTCATTTTCATATCTAACCAACCACGACTCATATCTAAACATCTATAGATCATATTTTATCATTCATTTATCATCATATCTAACCACCTACAAATCATATATAACCACCCATGAATCATATCTATCCACCCAATCATATCTAACACAATCTATATATCAAATCTAACCATCCATCATATTTAGCCATGCATTCAAAATATCTAACAATCCATGTATCATATCTAGCCATCCAATCATCATATTTAACCATCCATCTATAACATCTAACCATCAAACGTAATCTAACCATCCACAAATCATATCTAATTACTCATGTATCATATCTTACTATCTATGAATCATATCTAACCACAAATAATATCTACCAATCCACAAATCATATCTAAATCACCATGTATCATATCTAACCATTCAGAAATCATATCTAACATTCAACAAATCATATCCAACCATCCACGAATCATATCTAACCATCCACAAATCATATCTAACCATCGACCAAACATATCTAACCACCCATCCATGAATAATATCTAACCACCGACGAATAATATCTAACAATCCCTAAATCTCATCTAACCATCCACAAATTACATCTAATCACCCACAAATCATATCTAATAAACCACAAATCATATCTATAAACTTCCTCGAATCATATCGCATATCAAACCATCCATAAATTAAATCTAACCATCTATGAATCATATCTAACCATTCATGGATCATATCTAATGTCCATAAATCATATCTAACAATCCACAAATCATTTCTAACCAACCACAAATCTTATCTAACCATCCATGAAATATTTTGCCATCCATTCTTCATACCTAACGAACCATCAATCATATGTAACATCCATATATAATTTACCATCTATTCATAATCATTATATCTAACCACCTACACATCATATTTAACCACCCATGAATCATATCATTAACTCAATCATATCTAACCAGTCATATTTTACCATCCATTCGTCATCAAATCTAACCACCCATTAAATATCTCTATCCACCCAACCATATCTAACTATCTATATCATATCTAACTCTCAGCTATCCGTCAAACCTAATCATCCATCATATCTAACCACCAGCTAATCATATATAGCATTCATATATCATATTTAACCATCTATTCATCATATTTAACCATTATCTAAAATCAAACATTATCATCCATTGTATCTAACCATCCATTCATCACATCTAACATTTATATATCGTATATGACACTCATCTATCCATGAACCCTAATCATCCTTCACATCTAACCATTAAATCATATCTAACCATCCATAAATCATATTTATGAACCCATTTATCCCATCTAACCATCTCATATCATATCTAACCCTCATATACAGTAACCATCAAATCTAATCGGCCATCATTTCTAACCACCCATCAATCAAATCTAACCACTGATCATCCACCCATCTTCCCTCAGGTCTCATGTTCATACCTGTAGCTGCGGACGAGTTTGTCAGCATGAGGTTCGAGCAGCAGTGAACGCAGGACGTTTTCCACACAGGCTGTGACATATTTCTCTGGGATGCCCCTCAGTCTGGCATACATGCTCAGGGTTTCACGCCCCGTCATGTGATCTAGCACCGCGTCAAACTGGGGACAGTAGCCAATTCTCTGCTGCACCTGAAGTGAAGTCACATTTAACACCGTGTTGAGCTAAGTATCTCTCATCACTAAAAAATTAATTTCCAGTGCCAAGGACACTATTTCATATGAAATGGCAGTATGAGATATCAAAAAGCTCAACCTTTTTCACATCTCTGAGGATGCTGTAGCCATCAATAAAGGCATCTCCTGAAGTTATGCTTTCATCTCCCGTCAGCATTTTGAATGTCGTAGTCTTTCCTGCTCCATTAAATCCCAGTAAACCAAAGCACTCGCCCTTCCCAACCGCCAAAGACAAACGGTCCACCGCTAACAGCGACTGCCCACCTGAATATACCTGGTGAAATGCAACCACAGATTTTAGGAAAAAGGAAAAAAGGGACAAAAACAGTCAGCTAAAAAAAAAATATGTCTGGTAACAGATTTGTTCTGTTACAGAACTTCTGATTTTAATATTAGGGGGATGCTCTGACCTAATTTTCATGGCATTTCAGAGCACTGTGGCAATTATATTTGTTTTGTAAAAATATGCAAAACCAAATCCATCCAGTGCATATGTATGGATGGATGGACGGACTACAACACATCCTGATTTGCATAATCAGCAATTTGGTTATTTGTGGAGAATGTTGCTGTATACCAAATATCCCACTGGCTTTTGTGAGGTTTCCTTTGATTATGACTTGACAATCTTGAATAACACTAGCAGAACTATCTCAAAAAATGTCTCAAAACAGCAAAAAGCCAAAGAAAGCACTTTAAAAAGTTGATAATCATAGTTAATCAAGAAGCTTGATTTTGGGTCAAATTATTCTGAAGCAATTTAGAGAACTGAACAGATTTTCTGCATGTTTATGTACTCCGGCCAATAGGTGGTGCCACTCAACTGGTTTTGTACACTCTGGGCATTGTGGCAATGATCATGTCAATACATTTAAGCATTGCAAAACACATTCTCACAGCATATTCTGAAGATGACCTGATAATCTTTCAAAGAACTTGACTTCGAAATGCTTGAAAATATAGGTAGAAATTGAAACCTTGAGGTAAACGAGGTTTGTCCCTGACAATTTTCAAGCGCTCATCGCTCAACACTATTTGACTTCTTTATAAAAAAAATAAAAATAAAAGTATCTCTCTTTATTCCTTCCTTTTCTATCTTGTAATTATTTGGAACAATGCCTGAAACTTCGTATTACGAGCACTTCCTGTGTCTGTTTGCCTCTTTAAGATGAATCGCTTTATGTATTCCCCAACTGTAAGTCGCTTTGGATAAAAGCGTCTGCAAAATGGCAATGTAAAATGACAATGTAAACACAATATTTTAATCGCCAAATAACAGAATGTGAAGAGCGTACCTTGCTGAGCTCCTGTAGGATAAGCGGGCTGCCCACCATTGACTCGACCACTGGCTGGCACTCCAAAACTCTCTTCCTCTCCTCCGCAACGTCTCTGTCTTCAGGTTGAAGAGCTTCTTCTGCCAACAGCAGAACCTGACAAAAAACACACCCCCACAGCTGTGATTGCTAGCATTCAAACAAATAAAATAAGAGCACTATATCTCCTGTGTTTTCATTCCTCTCCCACCTTTTTGCGTCTCCTGCAGAGGTTGAGTAGTACGTGGATGCACCGGAGCTCGATGAGGAAAAGCAGGGCGATGAAGACGACACCCTGTAGGGACATGGCCACCAGGAAGCGGCCCACTCCGGGTTCATCCATGGAAAAGTAGTTCATTTGGTAAGTAATGTCTGCAGATGACCAGCAAAAAAATGACAATGAGAACAACAACACAGTTCACATTAAGTGCGCCATATGATGCTAATCGCTCATGCTTGCACTGCCAGTCACAATAACATCAGTGGTGTTGATTGAGATTTCATTTTTGGCAATATTCAAAATATTTACCAGCTAGCAGTGCTGGTTTTATAGCTCCATAAACACAGCGGATGATTTAATCAGCACAGAAACACACAGGCTAACATATTACAGAAAAATAAAAATGTTATTTTGGGCTTCACATTTACTTAGGCAAAGTGAAACTCATCAGGAAAGCACACTTCTTATTCATAAGATAATTCCACATCAAATCCACCACAACTAAATGACAGGAAAATGTCTACTTACAATTTTTCATATCTTAAAATCTATACATCGTATCTAACCACCCATCCCTCTACCTATCATATCTAACCATTCATCCATCATTTCTAACTATCCATTCTTCATAGTTAACCATAAATCATCATATCTAACCATCCATCCATCATTTTTTCCATCTATCATATCTAACCATCCATTCTTCATACTTAACATCCATCATGTCCAACCATCTATATCATATTAACCATCTATACATCGTATCTAACCAACATCATTTCCAACCATCCATTTTACTATATCTAACCATCTATATCATATCTAACGTCTATCATATTTAACCATCTATCATATCTATCAGTTCTTCATAGTTAACCATCATATCTAACCAACCATCCATCCATCATACATAAAAATCTTTCCAGTATATATAACCAACCATCATATCGAATTAACAATCCATCACATCTAACCAATAATTCCAATATATCTAAGCATTCATCCATCATACCTTACCATCCATTCTATTATATCTACCCATCTATCATATCTAATAATTTATACATTCTTCATAGTTAACCATCTTATCTAACCATCCATCCATCATACATAACCATCATTCCATTATATCTAATCTTCCATCATCTTAACCATCCATCACATCTAATAATAATAATTCCATTATATCTAACCATCTATCATATCTACTCATCTATACACCATATCTAACATCCATCCATCATATCTAACCATTCATTCTTGATAGTTAACCATCATATCTAACCACCCATCCATCATACATAACCATCTTTCCATTATATCCAGCCATCCAACATATCTAACTATCCATCATATCTAATCATCAACCCATCAAATCTAACCATCTATAAATCTCTCATATCTAACCATCTATCACAACTAACCATCTATATACTATATCTAACCATTCATTTACCATATAAATCACCCATTCCATTATATCTTATTCCATTATATTCCATTATATATCTAATTCCATTATATCTAATCATCTAATCATCAATCCATTATATCTAACCACCCATTCTTCATACTTAACCATTATAGCTAACCATCCATCGTACATAGCCATCTATCCATTATATCTAACCACCCATTCTTCATAGTTAACCATCCATTATACATAGCCATCTTTCCATTATATCTAACCACCCATCATATCTAATCAACAATCCATCAAATCTAACCATCCAAACCATCATATTTAACCATCCATTCATCACGTCAGCACTGAAAATGAAAATTCAGCATGATACAGCACTATCATAGCTAATCAGAAATAATTTTGACGTTCAATCTGTAGCTAACTGAAGCTGGATTTTGGACCAATGAGGGCAGGGCTACCCAGCACAATGCCAGAAACAGCACTGATCAGAATGGACCTAGCATGAGCTCATGATTTTCAGGGCAGGTGGTTTTTCAGGGCGATTATCAGACACTCACTGTAGTACTTGCAAATGTACTCCGCAAAGATGCTGGAGGTGCAGAAGGTGATCATCTCGTAGTTCTGGTAGAACTCGCTGAAGGACATGCCCAAGCAATAATTGGGGAAGATCAAGAAGATCTTATCCAGGAGGTGAGACAGGTCTACCAGCTTCAGCTCTGAAGGAAGACAACCACAAGAATGCAAAGTGTGTAAATAGATATTCTAGTAAGATTTGAAATACAAGCGTGGATGTGCGCGTCTCACCGGGTATGGTCATGATGGTGACCGCGAGGAATGTGGCTGTGCCGCTGAGGATGTTGAAGATGGTGAGGCGCGTGTAAGCGGTGGCGGCTGTGGAGAACAGGAAGCTGAGCAGGTACATGAGGGGAATCACTGCCCAGCCATACAGAAGCAGCAAAAGCAGAACGTCCACAAGGTGGTTCTCAGCCACAAATGCTTTCACTGAAAACACTCGGAAGACCACCTAGAAATAACAAATCACTTTCATATATCCAGGTTTTTCCAAATGACAGGTGTTGAGGGAATGAATTTAAATCACCATTAAGGCCTTTTCACACTGAACATGAAAATTCAGTGCGAATGGCCGGCATGATAACGCTTTTGAATCAAAACAATAGATTCCAATGGGGCTGTTCACACTAGGAGAGATCATTCACAGCACGAAAAAGCGAGGATTTTTTTTCCATCCAGTGTGTCGATTTTTTCCCCGTCGCTCTGTGATGAAATGGGCCGTCCAATTAGATTTGAGCTTAGATCACGTGATCGGAGCAGCTGCTGTTGCACAAAAAGGTTAGAGTGGTGGCGCTGTTTCAAAAACCAGTGTAAACAAACACAGAAGAGGAGTATTCCGAGAGAGAAAAGAGTGGGTGCTGAGTTTTTGTTATCGTTGGTATCTGAGAACAGATTTATTCTCACATGTTTTTAATATAATTTCTATTAATTCTCCACTGAATTATGTGATCTGGAGAGCACTGTCCATTTTCTTCAATGAGCGCAGATGTTATAAGTCAGAGCACGTTCACTCTCTAGATCTTCCGCTATAAAAAAATCGAGTGAAACATTTTTCTACACATGAAATATGAAGGCAAATAGACATATGATTATGATATATTTTCTATATGTGTTTTGTATGCAGCTCATGGTAGTGTAGCGTTATTAAACATACAAAGAGTGCATGTCTAACTGTTATAGAATCAAAATCAACTATAAATCTCAATTGGAAGTTATTACAAGCACTCGATGACAATTTAAAGTGGGTTTTAAGCACATTAATAAATCACAGAAATTTCAAGTGTAGCTTGATGCTAATTGTACCTCTCATTATATTTTAGGATGTATTCTTGTAAGCATTATAGATAGTTTGTGTTTCTGCTGTATATTGAGCAGCAGACAATGTTAAATCCATATACAAGATACATATCTGGGGGAAAATGCATTGTTGTTCGGCCCCCTAGCTTGCAGGCATGAATTAGCAGAATGCGATCAATCGTTTTGCGCTCGGTGCGAAAGCAACGTTCGTCGGCGATTCGCCTTGCTTTTTCACATCGTGCTCAGTGTGAAACGGCCTTAAGTTTTAACTTATTTTAAAGTGTACTTTGTATTATTTTAAAGCATTTTAAGATGAGGCCTTCAGATTAAGAACCACTGACAGAACCTAGACAGTAAATTCATACTGACCAGCATGAGCAGGCAGGGCAACAGGAAGTTGATGAGGTCCCACAGCAGGGCGGAGAACCAGAAGTTGGAGAGGTAGACCCCGCTGACCTGCTGCACATGTTTGGACTTCATTGATCTCTCAGAGACGAGGAGCAGGGAGAAGGTGCTGGCTAACGATGCCATGCCGTACATGAGGTTTATGGCGATGGCGAAGCCTGTCTGACTCCTGTAGAGACATAAATGAGGATGAAAGAGCAACTAAACGACTAGGTGTCCCAAGTTAACTTCACTTAGGGTTCTGGGTTTTTTCTGACTCTTCAGGCTGATCTTCGCAATGCAGAAACACTGATAGAATCACAGATAGCACAAAATCAAGACATAATATGGATGAGTGTTAGGGCTGGGCGATATATCAAACGCGATTGTTATGCGCATCTAGTCAGTAAAACCGGTTCCATGATTAGCGCTAAATTTCCATCACCTGTTTTCAAATGGAGCGGCATTTAATACACAGAGCCGTAGATAACTGACAAGCTACACAATATCGAGTTCATTATCGAAGGCGATTCATCTTCAATAATGAACTCGATATTGCGTAGCTTGTCTGTGAACTACGGCTCTGTATATTAAATGCCGCTCCATTTGAAAACAGGTGATGGAGATTTACAGTTAATCAAGGAAAAGGCTTTACTGACGAGATGCGCATAAATATCGCGTTCGATATATCGCCCAGCCCTAATGAGTGTCTATGAATATTAAACAGCAAAAGATTGTTATTTAAATATGAAGTCTATGTCTTTGTCAATCATCTACTACACTGCATAAGTAATGTTCGTGGTGTTTTTAGCATCTGCCATCTCACTATAAGAGGATGTGAACACATGAGAATCACTTTATCCACAATTTAACCATTTCTTTTGAGAAAACTATTGTCGGACACACACAGAAACGTAAAGGTCTTCACTGCAACCTGCCAAAATAAAAGTTCAGTTTAACTTGAAGAAAATATGACAAATATATTACTATGGTACAGTAGAATGTACTTCATAACAAAAAACAATATATTAAAACATTATTTTAAGCAATATCATACAATATTAAATTTTTTTGTATATTTTTTATTTAAACAGTAAACCTCAGTAAAGTTGTGCAGCATTCTGTTTCCTAAAAATAAAACAGTTTGTAAAATGTTAATTTGATAATTAAACTGTTTTTGCATTAATTTGATTACCACCATTTTTGATAAAGAACTGTATTAAATCATAAATAAACAATCAATCTAGGAAAATTATAACAGAATTTCTGAAATAGATAGATAAATAAATAAAATATCTTGGTTTTTTGGTTTACACATTTTGGATATCTGTATTTATCACTTCATAAATCAGAAAATAATGTCAACTGCCAGAAAAAAAAAAATTATATTTTATATATATATATATATATATATATATATATATATATTGTACATGTTAAAAAGGAAAGTCAGAATTTGGGAAAAAATAAAACCGATTTCATTACTTGGCAAGCACCACTAAATGCTCTCAAAGCGGATACATACTCAGAAAGCTGGCCCTGAGCCGTCTCGGACATGTTGCGTGGCATGGGGTAATTTCCAGTCTGGATGGAGGCGTCGGGTCCAGCTAGTAGTTTGTAGAGAGCATTGTCAACCAGCATGAGCGCTGTAGCGGGGGTGTGATAGCCCTGGTTGTTGAAGTAGCCGATGACTTCAGTGTTCTTCCTGGGTCGGCTCCTGAAAGTCGCGCCAACCACGCAGTGCTCATTGAAAGCTCCGCCCTCCCTCACAGCATTATATAGCACATACTCCGACAAATCTGATAAGACAAATGACAGGTTAGGGTGTCATTGAGGCAGCTACATTTTATTTATGTATTTGTTTATTTGTTACCTGTTACATTAGTGGCAGCCATGGCATTCTGGGAAGGCAGCTGTGCAGCGTAGATCTCAGCCAGTGCTGTAGCCAGCGGTCCAGCATTGACGTCCACAGCCACAGGTACGTGGGTAGGGCCATACTGTTTTAGCGCCAGGCGGAGCAGGGGCGTGATTTGGCTTCCAGGGAGGGTGCGGGCCACTACGAGAGCCAACACTGTGAAAATGAGCGGTACCAGAAACTGAGCCACCATCACTTTCCAGTTGCGCCAGCTGTAGAGTGCCCTCTTCAGGAACATAGCGTAGAACTGCTGCATATAGAGCCTGGCCTGAGGATAAACACGTGCAGAAAATGAATGATACATAAATCTAAATAAATAAATGTAAAAGATTTAAAAGATTTCTATTTCAAGTGAATGCTATTCTTTTGAACTTGCTATTCAAAGAATCCTGAAAAAAATGAATGTATCATGGTTTCCACAAAAAATATGAAGCAGCACAAGCTTTTTGAACATTGACAATAATTAGAAATGTTTATTGAGCAGCAAATCAGCATATTAGAATGATTTCTGAAGGATCATGTGACACTGAAAACTGGAGTAATGATATTAATATTGAATAAATTACAATCTAAAATATATTCAAATAGAAAGCAGTTATTTTAAATTGCAATAATATTTACAATTTTATTGTTTTTAGTGTATTTTTGATTTTTGATAGGCAAAAGAGACTTCTTTCAAAAATAATAAATAAAATAAAATAATTATTAACTTCAGTATTACCAAAAAACAATACTGTAACATGATTTTCTTTATAGTAAATAAAAGGAAAAAAAATGACTACACAGAAGTCTGACACTCAGGAAATAATCATAAAGCTACTGCATGAAAATCATCAAACATAAAAATACTTCTTTATAAAAAAAAATAAAAATAAACAAATGCTTATTAAATACAAACCAGCATATCCCTGCTGGAAAAACAGCTTAATTTAGGCTAAATCTGCCTTTAAACAATTAAACCAATTTTATTTGAGGTTCATTCTAGAAAAATAACGCAAACCAGGGTATTAAACTATTAAACTGTCCCAAACAGGGCTGCAAAAAAAATGCTAAATCATAAGTTGCTAGAGAAATAATATACTGAATATACATGATCATATTTATGACCATGTGAATAGTGCTCGTCTATACAAGTCGCTGTCAGGATGCCAGGACTTGAGTCCACAAGTCTCTATAATTGTTCTAAATCTCTCAGTCTCATTCAGTTTTTCTTCAGTTGTTTTAGGGCGACAACTAAGAAAAGTAATAGCACCTAAAAAAGCACAGTAAGTTTTCTGTGAGAAGCGCTGAAGTCACTGACCCCAGTGTTGAGTTTGATGTTGGAGCCGTCCTCTGAGATCATAGTGCCACTGTCAGTGAAATCCGTCACGTCCGTCATGCCGCTGATGCTGCTGGAGTCGTCCATGGTCCAGTCATGCGACCGCCGTTCATGCTGGTACTGCAGAGCTGGAAGCTGGATGGCCTGAATATCCAGACTGGAGTCCACCAGCTTCCCAACCCTGAGAGCGTGAGCACAAAGAAACGCACGGTTACATAAAAGAGCTTGACACATACATGAGGATCTGCATGAAAGAAAGTGGCTCTTACTAGGACACAGCTGGGCGGCCATTGTGTGTGCCTACACAAAAGCGGTTATGTAAAATGTAGAAGGGTTCAGAGAAATGAGGCTAAGGGAGAGATAGCATTGAACCTGTCAATCTGCATCCCATCCTACAGCTAATGGTCGTTTAAAGTAGGACAGAAGACTGCACTTGAGATCTCCAAAACCATTACGAAAAATGTTGCGGTGATGAAAAAAGGAGCGGTGGCTAAAAACGCTCTTGTGAATGACACACTAGAGACTGAGCGCGTTTCTGTAGGGTGTGTTTTCAGAGCACAGGGCTGTAATTTAGTCCTGCAGAATTACACTTTTCAGTTCCCTCTAGGGTTGAGAAGTCGTGCAAATCAGTTCTTTTGAATGAATCAATTCGTATATCCAATTCAGCGGTTCTTTTAAGTCGCAGAAGACCTCTTTTCTGAAAGAGCTTTTAAAATCTGTGGCATGATTTTAGATTGGATACGGTCAGTGTTAAAATCTTTCTCAGGGAACATAATGTCACAAAATGGCTGCTTAAATAGTTGTTGTTTTTTTTCGGCAATACATTTTGCACTTCAGTTTCAAGCTTTTTCAAATTTCAGCAAACATGCTAATGTAGTTTATTGGTATTGATATGTAAACATGGAAAGCCATCATCTGTGCTGCGTGACTTAATTTATGCTATTATTAATGCATTGATGCATTTCCCTTTGTTTGTGACACTGTTGAAAAGAATACACAGCTTTGAAGCGATTGTGCAATTTAAAAGGAGAGAGAGACAGTGTTGTTATTAGCAATTAAAACTAAAACTACTAAAAATTATTTTTGCTAACTGAAATAGCACTGAAATAAAATAAAAATTTGATGAAAAAGTATTAAAATGAAAAAATAAATGTTAGAATTGATGTGTGTGTGTGTATTATATATATATATATATATATATAAACTTAAAAAAAAAAAAAAATTACTGAATATTTAATAACATTACTAAATAATTTAATTTACACTCAAATGTAAATGAAAATTGTCAATAAAAATAATAATAATAATAATAATAATAATAATAATAATAATACAAATGAAAATAATAAATATAATAGTATAGTAATAGTATAAATAATACAGATAGGAAAGAATAAACCTCTGTAGGAACAGGTGGGAAAATCAGCATGCAATATCATTAGAGATTCTTCATTATTTGTGGTGGTCTTGTGGTCAAGTACCTGAGAAAAACCTCCTCCATGGTGGTAACGGACGCCCCATAGCTGGCGATGCCCAACTCGTCTCGATTCATTTCCAGCTCAGCAAACAGCAGCTCAAACCTGCAGAGAAACACCAGATCCAAACTCAAAGCATGAAAATCAATAACCGAAATCCCTTCTGCCAAATCCATCCACACATATTCATTTTAATGCCATTTTTATTAGTTCAACAAAAATGCAGACTTATCATTCTAATGTCACTCAAAACTTACACGAGGTGCCTCAAAAATAGTCAATATATTATTAAGCTATATTAGAAGTCTAAGGTCATTTTTATTATTTTTATATATATTACATATATAATGTCTATATAGTTTTTTTTTTTTTTTTTTAAGTTTCAGTTTATAGTTTTGGTTATTTTTGCACTTCTTAGTAGTAAATAAGAGAGTAATGAGAAATGTTTCATTGGTAAATTTCGATTTCGATTTCGATGTTTGTCTCTCACTGACGGTGCTTTAGAGAGTCGGGGATGAGAAACACGTGTGTCTGATGAACAGAGCAGACTGTTATTTCGAGAACTTCACTAAACTACAGATCAGTGGGTAAATTTAGTCCGTCTGTTGCTACGGCAGCTCACAAGAACCAGACCAAAGAACCAAGACTAAAGATTCATGCACTTCATTCATCTGGATACATCAAACCCTTTTTCTTAATCTTATAAATCTTATTATCTAATAAATTTCTCTAAAACTTAATCTTCTTAATTGTCTCTTGTAAGAGTTTGTGCAATCAAGGTTGTTGATTAAAGGCAATGAGAATGAGACCTTAATGTTTGCATTCCTGTGAACCAAGTCTAATATGTATTCAGTCAGATGATTTTGTAGTTTGCAGCACTGTCAACAGTATGTAGACATCTATATGCACTGAATAACTGGATGACCAATTACTTTTGCCAAAATGTGTAGCATACAACCAAAGTACATTGCATGAAATATATCATATCCCACAATGCAATGCACCTGACTTGACTCTTTATTCAATCAGACACAAAACTGGATTAAAACTGCAAAATAACTATGTCTGAAATAATAACAATACACCACTCGCAGCATTAAACATGCAACACAGTAAAGTTATAATATTTCTTACTGCAGTTTGAAATGCACTGCATAACACATATGGTTTCACTCTTTTAAAAACAGTGCACAGTATGCAGTAGACATGTAAATTTAGTGTTGTCTTACCGGCTGGTGCTCTCTTTGGGCAGTATGTAGGAGAGTTCAGCGCCCGCACTGCTCTCTAGAGTGGCATCAGGCACATACATGTGCACTAGGCGAGTGATCTCTGACACGTTACAAAACGCGTCTTTTACTATAACCATGTGGTATCCAGCACCTGTAGAAATACAAGATTAAATTAGAGACTACTAGCTAGAAGCAAAGTACTTATTGGAGCAAAGCACTACTTTTATAGGGGTCATGAACTGCATTTTTATTATTATTATTCTGTAATGTTCTCTCAGGTCCATTTATAATGTAAGCAAGATTTTGACATCAAAAAACACCAGAATTGAGCAGTAATAGGCTATTTTGTGTCCTGTTTTTTTTACCCTTTCTGCAGAACAGTCTGTTTTTGTAGGTGAGGCGCATTCAAGTAAATGGAAGCAAATGCCAACTGCTATGATTGGTTTTGCATATTAAAATAATAGCTGGACCGCCGCCATACAGCGCAACTGCGCTCACAGCAACTCGAGTTCGAATCCTGTCTTGTGGTCTTTTGCCGATCCCATTCCCCTCTCTCTTGAACTCTTTGAACTCTTCATATCATTTTATCAAGGAAAATGATGTCACGATAATTATCGTTATTGATTTATTGCCCAGCCCTACTCAGCACTGCATCATCTTTTACTTTCAGTCTCTCCAAAAAGCCTGTGTTGAACTGGCTGAAGCCTAAATCCACAGTAAAGCAAAGCAAACAGACAGTGTTTCACTGTCGCGATCTGGAGCTTTTTCCTCACCAGACACGAGTGGCACAACGTGACTAAAGACAACAGAAATATAATCTTCTGCACAAACATCCTGTGAGAACCTCAAGATTCAAGATTTTATTTGTCACATACACAATTATACAGAGTACAACCAGCAGTGAAATGTAAGTCAGATCCGCTCCATGGACAGTGCAAATATATGCAATACAACACAAGAATATACATAAATATGAAAAATTAAAAATAAATGAAGTAGAAATAAGAAATAAATAAAATCTAAAATAAAATGTGCAAAAAAATAAGTGTGCAGGACAGTATACGGTAGACTTAATAAATAATAATATAAGAAGGAATGTGCAAGAAGAATGTGCAAACAGGTTGTACGGGGTGTTTCCCTAGCAGCAATACGAATGGTAGAAAAAATTATTAATAGCTTACTGATTATTAGTGGTTATTAAATGGAGTCATGTTGGTGTTATGAGACCGAGTTTGAGTTTAGGAGCCTGATGGCCT
>JAFVLL020035828.1:23298-47206 GCA_021397915.2 Tor tambroides | reverse complement strand
ACCAAGCTGCTTGTTGATGGTCTTGTAGCCCATTCCAGCCTTCTGTAGGTCTACAATCTTGTCCCTGACATCCTTGGACAGCTCTTTGGTCTTGGGCTCTTGGCCATGGTGGAGAGTTTGGAATCTGATTGATTGCTTGTGTGGACAGATGTCTTTTATACAGGTAACTCTCCCTTTAAGAGAGTGCTCCTAATCTCAGCTCCGTACCTGTATAAAAGACACCTGGGAGCCAGAAATCTTGCTGATTGATAGGGGATCAAATACTTATTTGACTCATTAAAATGCAAATCAATTTATAACTTTTTTGAAATGCATTTTTCTGGATTTTTTTGTTGTTATTCTGTCTCTCACTGTTCAAATAAACCTACCATTAAAATTATAGACTGATCATTTCTTTGTCAGTGGGCAAACATACAAAATCAGCAGGGGATCAAATAATTTTTTTCCGCACTGTACAGTATGCTGGAGTAACTGATTTATTATTCTTACATAGCCAGACTTTTGACTAGTGGCGTAAAGTCTGGTCCACATTCCAGCTTATTATGATCAAAAAACTGCCACTTTTAGACAAGAAGAGCATCTAACTAATTAAAATGACCAACCACAGTTTTTACATGATGTTTAGGCACATTTAAATCTGAAATCAGACATCGATAGTGTGGTTAAGCTTAACTGATATACATTCGACTAAGTCTATCTTAAATATCTTTTCGAGATTTTGAGCACTGCATCTTGACAGACTTCACTAGTCAAATCCAGTCTAGTTCGTTCTAAATTAAATGAAATTAAAATCAGTGCTGAAACACACAGGATCCACTTAGGATGTGTAGACCGGTCAATTATTTCAAATATATTCTAGCAGAGTATTCGTTGTATTATTAACTTGTGAATTATTTATCACTACTTCAATTATTTATCTCTATTTCAAGGAATAAGTAACTCAAAAATGAATGTTCTGTAGTTAATTACTCCTAATTTTATTATAAACTAGCATTACATTTTTATCTTTGGGGACACAAACAGAGATATGTATTAAATATCTGATTGGGTAAGTTTAGTTTAATACAATAGCAAAAAAGTCTGTTGCCTTTAATCAAACAGCACACACAGAAGTCACTTTCAAACTAAGTGTCTTTCTATTGTTCAACGGTGTATTTGTGTGAGGAACTTAAACCTGTTGTGAAATCTGTATTGGGAAATACTTTGACCTCATGCAAAATTCTTGATCGCATGGATTCCTTTTCAAATGATAGGATTTTACACACTAAAATTCTCTGAACAACAAACAATGTGTCCGCACTTTGAGTATGATTGAAATCCATTGCTTCTAGGGTTGCAACAACAAATCACTAAAGTCAATTATTATCGGTAATGAAAACAATTTATTTTCAATTAATTGCATCTGCCCATCTGCTGGTCATGTAAGTTTAGAGAAGTGAATAACATATGTCTATGGAATTCAAATATTTGAATATTTGAAATATATTTCTATTTCTATTCAAAATATATTTATGTAACTAGATTTTCTACCAATATATTTTTTGGCCATTTTGTTTTGAAAATATAATTGAAAAATATAAAGTCAACACTCAACTTAAAAAAAAAAAAAAAAAAATTCAAACATGTAAATTGCACATAATGCAGTTTTTAAATTAACTTATAAATAATAAAACAATTCTATTTGTTAAAATATATTCAATTACACACTGGCTGTCACAGCATGTTTCATAACAGATTAATTTAAACATACATTAAATAATTAAGACTAACAAGTAAAGTAAAATATAATGATTATATAGTGTAATATTTTGCGAAATGCTCTTCTCTAGACTTAATTTCTCTAGTGAACTAACAAGCTGTGGACACTGATGACTTGGGGTAGGCTAAATGAAATGCTACGTGACATTTTATTTCCATGCTGTTTTGCTGACATCTTTCCGTGGTTGAAACACTGATTGAGCGATTACATGAGTAATAGCTGCAAACCCGCGCCGAAATTGAAGTCCTGCTCTGTCACTCTGATGTTACTGAGAAGCTGCAGCCGTGGCAGGGATGATTTTTGGTGTGGTGGCCCGCCACGGCTGAGTGAATGTAGCAGAAACACTGATTAGAATTTAATCACACTGCCCTTACATAGGTTATTGTGCTGTATGTGTGACTGTGAGGGACTGAGAGACAATAGGAGAGCTGACATTATCCAACTTTGCAAAAAACAAACAAACAAAAGCTTTCACTGCGCGATGAATCCTATTAGAATGCAGTTAGAATGCCCTTATAATTCAAGCAATGAAACAAAAAATACTCATGTATGAGTTTTATTGCACAAGCAATACTTTTTTGCATATCAGCATATGTGCGCTAGTACGAATGTGCTATTCATTTTCAATTCAACAGTGCAGAGCAATACGGTATTTTTGAACGAATCACAATCCATTCAGATGGACTGACTTGTTTCTTTTTCTAATTGAGTTAGCTGTTTTGAATGAATCCTTTGATTTGAATGATTCAATAAACCATTTATTAAAAGGGGGATTTGCTGCCACCTACTGGCGGTTTTATTGTTATATTTATTTATCCATGACAGACCTTAAACCTGCCAAGCTGCCAGCACAAAAACACCTTCAGCAAAATATTGTGTAATTATTAATATTCATCAATATCAAAATTATCAATATCAATTCCTCCATTTTAGGCCCCAGAAGGAAAAAGAAATTATAAATAATAGTTCATTTAATAAGGCAAATTTTTCATTAAATAAAAACCTTTTTAAAAATAAGACAAATTTTGTAATCATTGTGTAAAATTAGCGACCCCCCCACCCAACTGACCACACCATCCCCCCTGATATTTTTTTACAATTCGACCACTGAGTATAGCCTATATTGCGCATGCAAATGGCCCGGATTGAGAGCACCGGGAGAAGTTGCCAGGCCACTGGCATTGATTTGAATATTGTTGCATTCGAGCGGTCGCATCATCTTACTGGTATGAGTAAGAGTCAATTTTAAGGATTCGCGGAAACAGCTTAATGTCAAGAATATGATATTTATTAACAGACTGAACAGAGACAATTTTTTTTATCTTAACATCAGCTCACACATCCAATTGACATTCCTTTGTGGGGTGCTGTAGCTCTCTTATTTAAAACTTTTTTTATACACTACAAATAAATGTGGGATTATTAGCAGAATTCATACCATGTGTCATACTCGCAGGGACAGTATGAAATATTTCATGTCTTCCATTGCAGTAGTGTGCCAGCCCCCCCAATAGTAATAAGCTTTGTGCATTTGGTAGCCTACTTTTCATTTAAAACAAAGTCTCAGCTTTCAAAATCAGTTTTATAGCGAAACACAATCTATGTGTCTTACAATAATCTTTAATGTGGCATGACAGATCGCTGTATTTATGTGAATCAATTCATTAAATTATAGCCTTAAATTCTTTGTGAAAATTCCAGCACCTACTCCGCAAAAACATCTGTGGCGTCCAAACTCTCATTCCTCACAAACAGCAATAAAACATTCTAAAGGTTGAAGTGGACTCCAACTCGTTAACATAAGTTATATTGTTGTCTTTTCTGAGGTAGGCTGTATAATGTTAAGTGACTATTCACAAGCTGTTTTTTTATGGTAGGCTATAATACAGTAAATGATTGGACATAATATTTAACGTCTTCCATGCATTATTTGTAGCGCGCCAGCCATCCAGTAATCGCAATAATTTTGTGCTTTGTTGCTTTTAATATAACACAGTTCAGCTTTCAAATTCTGTCAGTTTTATCACGAAATACAAATTATAAATGTTTTTCCTCTTTATTTCAAGTTTATAGCAAGATATAAAAGTGAAGGAACATCAGAAGGCATGAAAAAAAAGTAGGGCCTATAGCCTAATTTATAATGAAAAAAATGTCTCATTATTGTAATCGGAAAGATGACTGACTCACATGCTGCTTAAACTGCAAAGCAAATACAGCGATCTGTCACGGCACATTAAAGAGCGTGAAAAACACATTATTGTAATATACATATTCTTTGTATTTTGCTGTAAAACTGAGACTTTTTGAAAGCTGAGACTTTGGAATATCTCCCGGAGCTCCCAATCCGGGCCATTTGCATGCGCAAAAGGCTAGAATATACTCTCAAAATATTATAACTTTAATCTTTATTCTCGAAACATTTAGACTTTATTCTCGAAACATTTCGTCTTTATTCTCGTAATTTCGACTTAATTCTCGAAATATTTTGACTTTATTTTTGAAATATTTCGACTTTATTCTGGAAAAATTTCGGCTTTATTCTCATAATTTCGTCTTTATTCTCGAAATATTTTGACTTTATTCTCGTAATATTTCGACTTTATTCTCGTAATATTTCGACTTTATTCTCGAAATATTATGAATTTATTCTCGTAATATTTCGACTTTATTCATGTAAAATTTCGACATTATTCACATAATATTTTGACTTTATTCTCGAAACTTTTCGACTTTATTCTCGTAATATTTCTACTTTATTCTCGTAATATTTTGACTTTATTCTCGTAATATTTCGACTTTATTCTCGTAATATTTCGACTTTATTCTCGTAATATTTCGACTTTATTCTCGTAATATTTCGACTTTATTCTCGTAATATTTTGACTTTATTCTCGTAATATTTCGACTTTATTCTCAAAACATTTCGACTTTATTCTTGTAATATTTTGACTTTATTCTCGAAACATTTCGACTTTACTCTCGTAATATTTCGACTTTATTCTCGAAACATTTCGACTTTATTCTTGTAATATTTTGACTTTATTCTCAAAACATTTCGACTTTACTCTCGTAATATTTCGACGTTATTCTCGAAATATTTAGATTTTATTCTCGTAATATTTCAACTTTATTCTCGAAACGTTTTGACTTTATTCTCGAACATTTCGACTTTATTCTCGAAATATTTCGACTTTATTCTCGAAATATTACAACTTTAATCTCGTAATCTTACATTTTGTTAATTTTTTAACGTGGCACTAAAACGTTGTAGATATTTGAAAGCACCAAAACAAATATGCCCATACCCTAACAGAACCTTGCCCCTATTTTGATATCTCCGCCCCACACGTACGTACACAACCCTGGCATAACGACGATCACGGAAACAAGCAAAGATGATACACAAGCATATTCAAACAAAAGTCAACACAGATAAGTTGTGTGAAACAATGCAAAATCAACGTTACTCACCCGTTACGAGCCTTTTAAGATGGTCTAGGGGGTAAAAGAAGTAATATTGAGATTCTGGCAAATTGGAAAAAAAAGGAGGCAAGAGAAAATGCAAAGACAACGAACTGCCAACAAAGGTGATTTAATATACAAAGTGAAAAAGAATCAATATAATTACAAAGTATATTTACGAAAATATAAATCAATAAAGAAACAACCAATATGTACAAATATTTACAATTCAGGAAAAAAAAGAAAATAAACAAAAAAACTACGCAAATCAACCCAAAAGAAAGGGAATGCTAGTAACGGCAAAAGAAAGAAACAAACAAAACCAATTCTACCTTATTTAAACCTCTAACCTAACTAAAGGAAGAAAAAGAAAAGAAGTCTTCAGCGCCAAGCCCCGTATACTTCCCTACTCTCAACTAACAAAACAAAACATACAGGGGGTGGCGTTCACCTCTTACCTGCTTTTTGCTGTCATTTTACTCATTTTTGATTTGCTTTGTTTATTATTGATTTATACCAAAATCCTTTGTCTTTGACATTCGTTAAACCTTACCACCTTTTATATCCGCCATTTTTGTTTGATTGTTTTGTTGTTACTTTGTAATTTGGATTTGGATCAAAAAGGTGGTAAGGTTTAACGAATGTCAAACAAAGACAAAGGATTTTGGCATAAATCAATAATAAACAAAGCAAATCAAAAATGAGTAAAATGACAGCAAAAAGCAGTGAGCAAAAGAGATCTCCATTCACTTTCAGCATCCTTATATCTGCCGGCAGGAGCTTTACTGGCAGCGGATAGGTCAAAAAGAAAAAAACAACGCAACTTTGGCGTCCGATTCGAGCACTTCCTGCTCCTTGAGTTTCTCTCCACCGCTGGAAAGCTGCTCCGATATTTATGCGGGTCCTACCTCTTGCCTGGTCGTAACCCTTTTTTTAATGTTTTTTCCTATGATATTTTCCTCCTTTTTTTTTTGTATCTTCCAATTCTCTCTATCTATAGTCGATCTGCTAATATCTGTTCTGTGCACTCAAACTGAGCGCTCTCTTCTCTCTATCATTAAAAGACATACCCCTTACTGCTGATTGGCTACAAGTGTGTTTTGGGACTCGGTCCGACACTGTGGTCAAAAGCATTTTTCAAAAATTGCTTAGTGCACCTTAAATGTAGGTTTAAAAATTTAGTTTTTTTTCAGGTCTAGCCTTATGAAAAACAAAAAAAAAAGTGTCACTTTATTTGCACATAATGTATAGCATAGCCTACACAGATGCATTCACTATATTTGTTTTCAGAGCCTTCAAATTGCACATTTTTTGGAAGACAACATTGGGCAGGATGTGGAAATACATTTTTAATAATGGGTTAAAATTATTTTTTTATTACATACTAGGAATTAGTGATATTATTTAGATTTTTAAAAATCAGATTATTTAAAGAAATAATCGACAGATTAATCGATTATGTTAGTTGCAACCCTAATTGCTTGATTCACCCGCTCTTTCTTTGTCACATGATGTGATCTGTTTTGAGCAGGTCCCTGTTGGTGACCAGCCTGAAGATATCGAGACTCAAGTCCAAGAGATGATTCTGTCCTACATCTCCAACCCCAACTCCCTCATCCTGTGTGTCTCTCCTGCAAACTCTGACCTCGCCACATCGGATGCCCTTAAACTGGCACGAGAGGTGGACCCAGATGGTGAGCGACATGCAGGGAATTCCAGATGCCGTTATTACACATTGAGCAGCACTGTGGGAAGGGAGTGTATTCATTGGCTGTGTGCGCTCAGGTCGCAGGACGCTGCTGGTGGTGAGTAAGCTGGATTTGATGGACGCGGGGACAGATGCTCTGGAGGTGCTGCTGGGCCGGGTCATACCTGTCAGACTGGGCATTATCGGTGTGGTTAACAGGTCAGTTACCCTATTACCCCTACTCTATCTGGATTTTAAATGCAACTTTTAAAATACAATTTTAGATCCAAAATTCAGTCTCCAAAGCAACAGACTGATAGTTGTTATTCACTGATAATCTTCCCTTGTGTAGGGCCCTATGATTTCCGCGATACGGAAAATGCCGGACAGAATCGTGGAATCCAGTCATAAAAATGGAGTTTACTGTATAACGCGGAATGTCACGGAATTTGTGAAATTTTGGATGAATTAATCAAAAATAGGTCATAAATCAGATCGCGATATGGACTACTATCTGTAAATATTAAGCAGAAAAAAAGACTATTTAAATATGAATAGTTCATTTTCTGCTTGTGTCTGTGTGAATAAATACATACTAAAGCGCGTGTGATGCTCGCGGCGATTTCAGCGTCTGCCGTCTCACTAAATGAGGACATAAATACATGAACAGCATCTGCAGAACTGCTCTGAGAGTTTCTTCATGATCATTTGACTTTTTCTTTGGAGAGAAACTATCGTCATATACACACAGAAATGTAAAGGTATTTACGGCAACCCGTCAAAATAAAAGTTTGGTTTAACTTGAAGACATTACTATTGTTTAGTAGAATGTATGTACTATTACTACTATTACTAAAATTATTAAATCTTTATTTTATTAAGCAATAATCACAATATTTCTTTCATGCTTTAATTTTAATAGTAACTTTGTTTGCCAAAAAATAAAGTTTCTTTAATTATAAATTAAATTAATATGTTATGTCTTCATTTTGATAACCAGAAAAATTTAAATACAAAACACAGAATTTCTGAGGGGAGAAAAAAAAAATTTCATAGGGCTATTGTAAAAAGAAACTTTAATAAATTAAGTTGTTTCTATGCATTCAAATAATTAGACATGCTTAAACAGAGTTTGGTAACAATAAAACAGAAGGTGAAAAAAGTAAAACATGTCATAGGGCCCTAAACATTGTTAAACTTTTAATAAATTGATGTTAAATTGTATAAATTTCATAATTTTAATTAATTAGACTTGCTTTTTGATTAATAAAATGTAATTTAACCATTAAAAAAGAGTCCAAAAAAATTTAAATGGAAAGAAACAGAATCCAGAAAAATGAAAACGGAATTTGGGAAAAAAATAAAACGGATTTCATAGGGCCCTACTTGTAACACTTTATATTTAGTAAATCTTCCTGAAAATAGATTATTAAGCAGTTTATATTAAACTGTTTTGTTCCGTGGCTATTATTCACCAAAATGCAGATACGTCACGTGACAACAACTTTCGCAAATGAGATTTGGGAGGTGTTAGTAAGTTTAATTTGATGTATTAATTTATTTACAAAATAATGATTTAACATATATTAAGATGCCTACATTATATGCATATTTACTTGTGAGTTGAAAATATTAATTTTTTTATAAATATTTCATATTTCATCACCCAATTTTCAGTTTTCAGCATATTTTCATATTAATTATCTATTGTCAATAAAAAGCGCATATGGAGAACTCCATAAATCATGTACATGTAGCCTACTTTTAAACTGTGAATTAAATATCCTCAAGAAATTTGACAGACTGGATGACAATGATGAGATCTCTGTGTGGAGCACTGGCTGTTGTCAGACTCCTTGTGCAAACAAACATCTCACTTGATTATTACAATTAATGGCAAAATTAATGTTTGGAAATGGAAACTGATATTTCCTACAGACACATTACAGCAAAAGATTAAATAACTGACTTAAAACCATTTTTAACTGGTGAGAATACTAGTGTTCTAATAAATTTGGCCACCACTGTATAATTAATAAAAAGAACAGCATTTATTTAAAATTGACAATTTAAAAGTTTTCTGTAACAATGTAATTTTTTTTTGTCACTTTCAAACAATTTAATGTGTCCTTGCTTAAAATGTACTTAAAAAACTTCCTACCTAAAAACAACAACAACAAAAAAAAACGATCCCAATTAAAAAAGAAACACCTCTGAACTTGGACTGTACTGGGTTTTTGTTGTTTTCTGTGCAAAAATCGTGGACACCTCCTAGGACTTTTAGCAAAATGGGTGGTCATGTCACCTCAAACTGCACCAATTTGGACCTGCAGCAACATATTTCACATTTTGCAAAAGTGCAAAGTCTGTTTTTTCTCATGAGGCTGAGTAGATCATTACAGAACTCATTTACATATGAAGTCCTAGAGGCAGAGCAGCAAAAACAGCCTGCTTAAGCATAAGGGTCAGCGAGAGGGTGGAAAATGACCATGTAAAACTACATCACAACATGCACATGAAACCTTGAATAACATTTTAAGTGCACCTCGGGGGAAAAATAAAGTGCTAGAGAAGTGCAGCATGCGGCCCTTTTGACTGCACTAGAAACTTAATCAGCCATGTGAAAAAGCATTGCAACATTTTAACAGTGTAATTTTCTCACATTTCGAGTTCCTCTATCATAACCCTAAGCAGCGGTGACTGTAATATTCCCTACGCTGTTATCCTCTCCTCTCCCGCCCTCGTGCACTAGCACCCAAGGGTACCATGTCTTCCCGCTATCAGCTACCGGAGAGCCGAGTTTGAGATAAATCATTGGTTTATTCAGCTTTGGCTTTAGCATGTCCTTCAGGGCCTGTACGAATACACGAGGCAATTTAGTTGGGGAGAAGAACTGCAGTGACACTTTTCATTTCTCGACTCTCGTTAAGTTAATCAGACGTAGCTGCGAGCCATCGTCTCTTCGGTTTTAACCTACGCTCTCTTTGAGGATTCAACAGGGAGCAGTCAAACAGGAAAGCACTTGAAGATTTCCTAAGAGAGTGTTTATGGAAAGCAAGCGCTGGCGACAATAAGATTAGTCAGTCATTTTCGTTTTATCAGTAGTGTTTGCTAAGGGAAGCATCAGTGCTACTGTTGCTCATACTTGAGGTCAGAGGTTCAAACTAATCCCTGACCTTAAATATTAAATTGAAGCATGCATCTAGACCAGCCGCGTTTGCGCAACAGACATAAATGATTCCTCAAATCATGTGTTATTGAATAGAGATCTGACTTACTGGTGGATGAAACACGCGTAACTCCGACTGAAGGAAGAACCTGTGCCGTATCTAGAGACCAGAATATCATAAATACTTGGGCCAGTTACAGGGATCCATGCAGTAGGAAAAAGTCTGGATATTCTTAGATATAGAGAAATACATTTCCAGTCTATTGCCTGTATCTTTTTTCTAAAACATAAAACTGAGCATTTCTAAAAATGAATTCATATTTAAAAAAAGCAGAGTGATTTTGATGGCATTTGGAACAGTTTAATGATTATTTAGTGATCATTTAAAGGAACAGTTCACCCAAAAATGAAACAGTTGATAAATACATCACAATAATCCACAAGTAATCCACATGTCTCCAGTCCATCAATTAACATCTTATAAAATGAAAAGCTGTGTGTTTGTAAGAAACAAATTCATTATTAAGATGTTTTTAACTTCACATTCTTGGTTCCAAGCTAAAATAAACTCTCTCTATCCATAATATTGCTTTTTCCAATGAAAAATTCATCTTGTCTGAATCAGGAGAGAAATATGCACAGATCAAACAGTCCAAAACAGTTATGAACAAATATGTCCTTGGATTTTGATGTGAGGGGACAACAGGAGATGGACTTTTTCACTGGAGAAAGCTTTATTGTGGATTATTGATATTTTAGCTTGAAGCAGCTGTTTGAAGTTTAAAAACGACTTTATTATGAAATTGGAGTGGTGTGGATTACTTGTGGATTATTGTGATGTTTTTATCAGCTGTTTGGACTTTCATTCTGACGGCACCCATTCACTGCAGAGGATCCAGTGGTGAGCAAGTGATGGAATGCTAAATTTCTCCAATTCTGTTTTGATGAACAAACAAACTTATGAACTGTTCCTTTACAGTTTTTCTCAATTGCTTTGGCACATTTTTCGAAACAGTCTTAACCTTCTCTAAACTGTGAGTGCAAATGTCACAACTGTTTGCTGGAACTTCAGAACTTTATTGCATGTCTGCAAAATGTAGTTACTCACCCAAAACATTTCATTCATGCTTCAAAACCTAGTTATCGTGTCAGTAATTTGGCCAAGGCCACCAAAATATAAAGTATTTTTGTCATCGTGTTAGCCACACTGGTCAAAATGTTTAGTTGTTTTTTCACCAAGACAGTCAACCATGGAAATTAAGGTTTATAAAAAAAAAAAAAAAATCTGATATTTGTTGAGAAGAGTCAATAGTACATAGAAAAAAAAAGTATATGAACATTTGCATTTATACAGTATGTTTATTTTTGTACGAATGTATTGCATGTAAAGTGAAATCTTGTTTGTCCAATTACTGTACGTTTCATATTTCTTATGTTACCACAAATACACAAAAATACAAAATAACACCCATGAAAAAAATGATTCTTGGTGGACATCCTGTCGCTCTTGTTGGTCAGGCCAAAGGTTTTCATCAACATCACATCTGATGTTTTCCATTGCCATGCACCGGGGAAAAAATCTCCTTGAATGCCGCACCCATCCCCTGCAGTGATCAGCTGTGATGTCCTCATGTAGTATTACCTGATGTAAACTATGGCAACAGTTTGAATGACAGTTACTGCACTGAAGTGCAGAAGGCTGCACTTCTTATGTATGTGATATATGGCATACATAAGAAGCGCAGCCTTCTGCATTTCATAAAGTAATGTGTGTGGGATATTGATTGAAAGAGACTGTTTCAAAATGTTTGAATTATTGAGGATATGGTCGATCTCCCAATATTTAGCTGCACCCTTCAACCACTGTAAGGCCATGATTGACAACATGGTCCACAATAGTGGCCCTTATTTCATCTGATATGTGCCTCTGTCCTTGGCCTCTTCTGCCTCTTCCTCTGTTTTGCCTCTGTACCCTTCCACCATGCATCCTTACTCCTCTTCTTCCTCTCGGCTGTTAACCCTGATCGTTTTCTGGATGTTCATCCACTGTCAGAATTTGTAACTCTTGTGTTGTCCTCTGTCTATATGCTTTCCAATTGAAGGTTGATGAGATGTACCTTTGAGCTATTTCAGAGAACTGTTTTGTCATTGGTTGATCTATATTCTCTTCATTAGTGAAAGTCAAGATTCACTTGCACAATTCATGGCAAATTTACAAAAAAGTCTAATAGAAATGTGTAGAAAATATGCTTGACAGTTTATGACAACTAGATCAACCATTTTGCATTTAATGACTTATACGATGAACTAATGCCTAGATGTTTTGAGGGGTGAGACTATTGCGCAGGGAACTATATAATACATTTTGAGCAACATGATATTAGCAACTGAAAATGTAGGAAACTGCAGACAAATGTACATAATCATTTGCATAAATGTACCAAAGCAATCGCAACTTGTTGAAAAGAATGAGAAACTGCTTTTATGATGTGCACAAGTGACTAGATGATGTGGAGGTTGAGAAATTTCATTTCTGATCTGAGAAATGCACCAAAGCGACTGAGAAAAACTGTAACATGCCTGAACGAGTTCAAGGCGCGTATTTTCATTACTCAAAACTGTTTTTCTTCAACTTTATTAAATGAATGATTGTGAGTACCTCAAACCGACAACAGATACAGGGAGTGTGTGTATCTTTTAAATCAGTAGTGTGCTGTTTGGTGATCATGCAACAACAAACCACGATTACAGTATCAAACTGATGTGTCAGAAAGGAATATATGCAGGTTATAAAGTGTTTTTGGATTCTTCTTTACATGTAAGCACATTATCACTTTGAGAAAGCTGATGGATTCAGTGAGTGGATCTGCACTGCAGAGGACTGCCATAATCTAATCCATAAAAGTAATAGTTTAGCATTGCATTTTTAATAAAATCCTGTGCATTGAGCTTGTCTGGGTTTGGTGTAGAAACCCTGCAATAAGCAAATACACCAAACCCACTGAAACACCCTAGCAACCACCTAGCAATCATTCACAACACGTTTTCTTTAGAAAATGTAAACATTTGTGTTTCATTCCTAATTAGAATGTGCACAGTACTTGAGGCTTTGTTAACAGAAGCAAAGATAGAAACTTGTGTTTTCCAGTAGTGGGCAGTATACTAACAATTTTCAGTTTAGCTCTATCCTGTAAGAATGCACTGCAGATTAATTAAGAAATCCTCTGCGACCATTATGAAAGAGCCGTAGACACTTTTGTCAAAGAACAATTCGTGCCTAATGATTTCAGCAATCTCTGTATTTAAAGTCATCATGAAATCAATAGCAACTTGATTTTCTGTTTTACTGAGCCTTTCTTGGTCTCATTATGAATGACTCTGTGCACTTTTTTTCCAAAGGAAAAAAAATAAAAATAATAATAAATGGCTCTGTCTCTAAAATGAGCTGTTTTCGCCCCCTCCAACCACCTTTCATATACACAGCCTTTAAAACTTTGAGGTCAGTAAGGTTTGTTTTTAAAAGGAATTTAATACTTTTATTCAGCAAGGATGCATTAAAATTGACATTAAAGACTGTTATAAAAGATTTATATTTGAAGTTTTGCTGTGAACTTTCTATTCATCAAAAAAAAAAAAAAAGACAATCACTGTTTGCACAAAAATATTAAGCAGGACAACTGATTTCAACATTGGTAATAATCAGAAATTTTTCTTGAGCAGCAAATAAGCATATTATTATGATTTCTGAAGCGTCACGTGACACTGAAGACTGGAGAAATTATGCTGAAAATTCAGCTTTACCATCACAGGAATAAATAACATTTAAAATATATTAAGATAGAAAACAGTTCTTTTAAATTATAATAATTTTCACAGTATTACTGTTTTTACTGTACATTTAATTAAATAAATGCAGCCCTGATGAGCATAAGAGACTTTCAAAAACTGTACAAACCCAAGCTAGTGTCCTTGGTGCTCAGTCAATAATTTCACAGTCACCCTGAGTTTTTTATTCATTTATTTATTTATTATTATTTCTCAAAAGATTCCTTTGAAAGGTTCCTGATTCCTGAAAGGCAGAGACCAAGGCTGTATAACATCATGTTTAATGATCTGGAACAAATTCAAATGAGCTTTAGAGATAACAAAGTAAATAGATGCAGTTTTTATGTTTGTGCCCTACCACTGAATCACACACAGAGGATTATGGGATATTCTAAGAAAGAAGCAATAGATACTGCCTAAAACCTACATGATGAAAGCATCTTATCAGACAGGATGTTGAGCAAACAGTGAATTTGGATGCGCTCTGGTGCCTTCCTACTTCTTTTATAATTTTTCAGGCTTCAATCCACTTTTCACTGCCCAGTCCTATAATCCTTTTTTCTTTCCCTTCACCAGGAGCCAACATGACTTGAACACCCAAAAGAGTCTCGCCGACTCCTGCAAAGACGAGCAGGTGTTCCTGCAGCGGCATTACCCGTCATTAGCCTCCCGCTGCGGCTCGCGCTACCTGGCTCGCACCCTGAGCCGACTGCTCATGCATCACATCAGAGACTGTCTCCCGGAGCTCAAGACTCGAGTCACGGTGCTCACCTCCCAGTACCAGTCCCGACTCAACAGCTACGGCCAGCCTGTGGAAGACCACAGCGCCACTTTGCTGCAGATCGTTACTAAGTTTGCCTCCGACTACTGCAACACCATCGAAGGCACTGCCAGACACATCCAGACCTCTGAATTGTGAGTACCTGCACCACCATGCTCTAGGATGTTTTTCTGCATTACAAGTTCCTTTAAACCAGTTGTTTTTTGTATTGCCTCTAAAGGTCTTTCTACATTAAAGTAATAGTTCACCCAAAATGAAAATTCTGTCATCATTTAATCGCCCTCCGCTTGTTCCAAGTGGATTTGACCAAAGAGTTGACGGTAGCCATTGACTTCCATAGTATTTTTTTCCATGCCATGGAAGTCAATGGCTGCCGTCAACTGTTCAGTTACTAAAATATCTTCTGTGTTCAGTAGAAGAAAGAAGTTCATACAGGTTTGGAACAACCCGAGGTGAGTAAACACAGTGACAGAATGTTCATTTTTTGGGTGAACAAATATTTACTAACATAAACAATATTTTTGAATCATTAAGGGGTTCATTTCCCAAAAGTATTGTTAGCCAGCTATGGTTGCAAGTTTCATCACTACCAACACAGTTCAACAATTTGATATTTCCTGAAACTATAGTTCAAATAAACATCAGCAAATAGCATCGCAAACTTACATGGTCAGAGCTCAAGCACTCAAGCTGACATAAGAGGGAACATGTGACAAATCAAACATCAAATAAAGCAATGACAGGGAACAAAAAATAGTGAAGTAATCCTCAGATGCCATGTTCATTACAGCAGCATCTCGGACATCTGAAAGTACAGCTAGAAACACTATGTCTTTAAAGGCTTATGTTTTTTTTTTTTGTACTTAAGGAGCACAGAAGACTAGCATTTGCCGTATAGTCATAACCAATACTGTCTATAGCAGAGCACTTCACCTTTTATAACATATCTTTGGCTAAGTGTATCTAACGACAGGAAAAGCTGAGCACCCATATAAAACTAAGTGCCTATATACAATAAACTTTGTAACCTGTACATTGATGAAAACGTAATGCAATGCACTTCTTGTCTCATATGCAGCGAATTTAATGATGAACAAAACACATATTTAGGACATTTGCTGGTGCAAAACCTCATAACTCTGTTTAAGCTTGATTGTGGTAAAATGTTAACAATATAATGACACATGTACCTGTCTGACCATATATAAAGCCTTAAAACTAACTTTGATGACACAGTGTTTAATTTTGTAAATACTACAGGGCTTTTCTGAGGGAATGAGACCAATGGACCAGTGGTACACTGGCACTGAGACATTTTACATTGTATTTTTTCTATACTATTGAAGTCAGTGGCTGCCGTCAACTGTTTGGTTGCGACCATTCTTCAAAAAATCTTTCTTTAGTGTTCAGCAAAATAAAAAAAAGTCATACAGGTTTGGAACAAGTGAAGGATGAGTAAACAATAGCAGAATTTACATATTTGGATGAACTGTCCTTTTAAACTTGGGGACTGAAAAACAGAAATCCCATTGAAAAGTTTAGTAAAGCCAGCCAGTTAGGCTTGAGCTTGTGATCTGAGAAAGCTCTTGCCATTTATGAGCGCAATAATCATCAGACAGTCATAGAACGGCTCATAACTGTAATTTGTGGAGCCACTTACTAAAGGTTACCTTCTTACACCATGCTATTGAGTTTGACATACTGTCATTACCAAGGCTGCTTTCCTGCTAAATCTTTTTTTCTGTGACTTCGGCAGCGTCTCAGTCTGTCATTTTCACACTGAAACTCATGACAGATATCAAGCACACCATGTTTACTTTGTCTGCTTGGCTGAATCTGACAGGCAGATAATCCGCCAGTCTGTCCAGCTCCTTATTTACACCCTGTTCACTGTTGGATGAAATGCTGTTCATCTCTCATATCTGGCTAAGTCCACACCAGCTATCGATTAATTAAGTGCCTCGTATTGACGTTTTCTGGCTGGACGGTTAGGTCCGACTCCAGGCCTGTGTGCCAACGTGCCTGTGAATCCCAAAAGAGCTGCATGATTTGTAATTTTCGTGGATTGTGTGTGAATTTGTTAATCGCAGGTGTGGAGGAGCTCGTATCTGTTATATATTCCACGAGACGTTTGGAAGAACCCTGCAGTCGATTGACCCACTTGGAGGACTCACTGAGCTAGACATTCTCACAGCTATTCGAAACGCTACGGTATGATATTTACATGTTTATGCATGCGTGTGTGTGTGTGTGTGGACAGATAAGCATATACAGTACTTTTTGAAAACCTTTGTGGATCTTCTCAACTTCCTTTTCTCATTTTCTTCGAAGTAAAGTGTGCAGTTTCTGCATCACCAAACTGAACTGCATGACTAGTGACAATTATTTCCTAAAAAGGTTTTTCCGAGACACAATGTTGTGGTGCAATGCGTAGTATTCATGTGCTCCTCCTGATGAATTTTTGAAGCAAATGCAAATGCAAATAGATGCTGAATTTAAAAAAAATAAATCCAGGCCTCCAAAAATTTAACATTTTTAAAATAAATCAAATCTTTAAAAGTCATTGAAAATGCATGGAAGTGTGTGTAGTGTATAACTACACTACTGTTCAAAAGTTTGGTGATGTTCAAAAGATATTTGTAATGTTTCAGAGTGAAGTCTTTTATGATCACTTATTTGATCAAAAAAACAGTAAAAACTGTAATATTGTAAAATATTATAGCAATTTAAAATGCTGTTTTGCATTTGAACATATCGTAAAATGTAATTTATTCCTGTGATGCAAAGCAGAATTTTCTGCGTCATTTCTCCAGTATTAAATGTCACATGATCCTTCAGAAATCATTCTAATATGCTGATTTGATTCTCAAGAAACGTTTCTGATGATTATTATTAATGTTGAAAACAGCTTCGCAGCTTAAAGGGATAATTCACCCAAAAATGAAAATTCTGTCATTAATTACTCACCCTCATGTCATTCCAAACCAGTAAGACCCTCATTCATCTTCGAAACACAAATTAAGATATTTTTGATGAAATCTGAGAGCTCTCTGACCCTGCATAGACAGCAACACAACTGAAATGTTACCAGATCCAGAAACGTAGCAAGGACATCGATAAAATAGTCCATGTGACTTGGAATCAACCGTAATTTTACGAAACTACGAGAATACGTTTTGTGCGCAAAGAAAACAAAAATAATGACTTTGTTCAACAATTCTTCTCCTCCTCATAAACGACGCATGCGTGTGTTCAACGTAAGCAGCAGAACGTGCATTATTTTAGTTATTTTTGTCACATGGACTATTTTACTGATGTCCTTGCTATGTTTCTGGGTCTGGTAACATTTCAGCTGCATTGCTGTCTATGGAGGGTCAGAGAGCTCTCAGATTTCATCAAAAATATCTTCATTTTTGTTCCGAAGATGAATGAAGCTCTTACTGGTTTGGAATGACATGAAGGTGATCCCTTTAATATTTTTCTGTGAAAACTGTTATTACACTTACCAAAATAAAAAGAAATGAATGCATTAAATTGATCAAAAGTTATAGTAAAGGCTTTTAGAATGTTAACAAAGGATTTATATTTAAAATGAGGCAGCGGCTATTTGCATATTTTTTTAGCGATACATACTATTTACACTAAGTGCAAATAGCTATAGATTATTTACACTGTTAAAATAGCAAGATTTTCTGCTATTTATACACTACTTATTGCAAATAGTTGCAATTATCTGCACCTCAGTATTGTAGTACATTATAAAACAGTATGCAATAATAATGTATTGAGTGTAAATTATAGTTTTAATTCAAATTATTAAATGGATGCCACCTTATTGGGACAAATAAAGCCCTCCCTACACCTACCCGATACTTTTATTTTCAGCTTTTTGATTATTTCCTTCGTTTTTATTGAAAATAAATGCCTTTCTGATGCGATATGAGATTTGAAAAGGGAGAAAAAAAGTTCGGCAAAAGGCGGGTTCGAACTCGGGTCGATCACATCAAAAAGCACGTGCCTTACCATCTATGCCATTAAACTGATGTGAAACGAATGTTTTTTTGTGTGTTAACAATCACACATTAGTGGGCGGAGTTAGTGTAAATAGCCTTTGCCATCAAGGCGGGCTATTTGCACTTAGTGTAAATAGACACTCCGTTAAAATAAACACTGTTTATTTGTACTTTCAATTTATCAACAAATCCTGAAAAAATGTATCATGGTTTCCACAAAAATTAAATTATTTTCAACATTTATAATAAGAAACATTATCAATAATGGAATACCAATAATAACTGATGATAACTGAGTAGTAAATCATCATATTAGACTGATTTCTGAAGGATCATGTGACACTGAAGACTGGAGTAATGATGCTGTAATTTCAGCTTTGATCACAGGAATAAATTATAGTTTAAAATACATTCAAATAGAAAGCAGCTATGTTAAATTGTAATAATAGTTTACAATATTCCTGTTTTTACTGTATTTTTGATTAGATAAGTGCTGAAAATTACACATATTTAAGTCTTAATAATTAAAGCTTAATTATTCGAGACTTTTGACTGTTAGTGTATATATTTTTCTTTCTTTCTTTCAGTTCTAATGATATATAACAGATGCAGACTAGATGTGGGTTGATTGTGTTTGGTTGTTGTGATGGATGTAGGGTCCTCGGCCGGCGCTGTTTGTTCCTGAGGTCAGTTTTGAGCTGCTGGTGAAGAAACAGATCAAGAGACTGGAGGAGCCCAGCCTGCGCTGTGTGGAGCTCGTACACGAGGAACTTCAGAGAATCATCCAGCACTGCTCTGCCTACAGCACACAGGTGCTTCACTGACTATTAATATTTGATGCAGAACATCCACGCTTATGATATAAATTATAAATTATAATTATAGATGTTAAAGCAATAGTTCACTCAAAAAAATAAAACAATTCTTGAAAAGATAGTCACCCACAGTCCATCCAAGATGTAGATGATTTGCAGAAATGTAGCATTGCATCACTTGCTCACCAATAGATCCTCTGCAGTGAATGGGTGCCGTCAGAATGAGAGTCCAAACAGCTGCTAAAAACATCTCAATAATCCACAAGTAATCCACACCACTCCAGTCCATCAATTAACATCTTATAAAGCCAAAAGCTGCGTGTTTGTAAGAAACAAATCCATCATTAAGGCATTTTAACTTTTAAACCGTCGCTTCTGCCCAAAATCCAAGGACATATTTGTTTAGAACTGTTTTGGATTGTTTGCACTTTAAACAGTGCTTGATCTTTGCATATTTGTCACCTGATTCAGACGAAACGACTTTTTCTCTGGAGAAAGCATTATTTTGGACAGAAAGAGTTTATTTTAGTTGGAAGCAATGGTTTGAAGTAAAAAACTATTTGTTTCTCACAAGCTTCACAAAACTTTAATTGATAGACTGGAGTGGTGTGGATTATTGTGATGTTTTTATCAGCTGTTTGGACTCTCATTCTGACGGCACCCGTTCACTGCAGTGAGCAAGTGATGTAATGCTAAATTTCTTCAAATCTCTTCTGATGAGGAAACAAATTCATCTACATCTTGGATGGTCTGATGGTGAGTGCATTTTCAGCAAATTTATTTTCTGGTTGAACTATTCCTTTAATGTGGTTGTGCCGTCGATACCAGTACCATTTTTGAGTAGTGCATTTTGTGACTCAGTTTTCATAAATGTTGTGGATGAACTAGGGAGGAAGCATTGCGACATGAATGTTAGAACATTTTCTGCATAGTCCATCAAACTCTGTTATTTAAAACAAGCATGACAAATTCTGTTTCCCATTTCTACAAAATGAAATGTGAAGAGGAGAGTGAAAGCTTTTTACAGGCACAACAGATTGACACACACACACACACACACACAGATTCAGAAAAGCCTGCATTAGGATTCTGCTCCTCATTCTGCTCTTATCTTCTCTGGCCTGCTGCCTTCACTGTGTACATTTGTTTTACATTAAACATTTTTTCAGTTTCCTTTATTATATACATAAATTTAATGTCAGAATGTGTGCTGAAGGAAAGCGGAGAACAGTTTTGATGCAGAAATGTGTTCTGTGAATATTATTCTTCCACACAGGAAGTGTAAAAATCCTGTAAATAATTGACAGCTGACCTGTTGTATGTGTGTGTGTGTGTGTGTGTATGTATGTGTGTATGTGTGTGTGTTTATGTCCGAAGGAGCTCTTGCGGTTTCCCAAACTGCATGACTCGATTGTGGAGGTGGTTACCAGCTTACTCAGAAAACGCCTGCCCATTACCAATGAGATGGTAGGAGCACATGCCTGTAGCTGCAGGTCACACCAACCACTTACACTTGTCTAGAGGCTTTGTGTTACAGTCATTTAAAGGTGGGGTATGTAATTTTTCAAAAACGCTTTAGAGTCGGGGCCGAGTACCAAAACAAACTTGTAACCAATCAGCAGTAGAGCATTCGGTGAACAGCCGAGCCGAGCGACAGAAAGATAGAGATGGCGGATAAATAACAAAAGAGGAAAACGTCTGCAGAACGATAAGGCAAGAAGTAGGACCCGTGTAAATATCGGATCAGCTTTCCAGCGCTGGAGAGAACTCAAGGAGCAGAAGGCCTGCGATCGGACGCCGAGGTTGCTTTGTTTCTTCTCGATAGGTTAGTAACACCGTGTCTACACCGGACGCGGTGCGCCGCAACAGCTAAAGCCTGCCTACATTGGACGTGATAAAGCGACCGTTGAAAATCATTTGAAATTTGTGTCAGCACGTCATAAACAGAACGCGGCAGCAGTTTTCTGTCAGAGATTTGTTACGCCGCACAGCTTCCAGTGTAGACGGCATCACTGATTATAATGACTTCTATACCCGCTCGCGTCCGGTGTAGACACGGTTTTGCTCTGTTTCACAGAACTAATCGTTGCCTGGGTTGCTTACGTATGTGTGGGGCGGAGCTATCAAAATAGGGGCGAGAACCTTTTGGGGTAGGGGCGTGTTTGTTTTGGTGATTTCAAATATCAACATTGGCTTCCAGAAATCACTTACCCCACCTTTAATCATGAATAAGGGCTGTTCTTAGACAGAATGCAATCTTTATAAAACAGTAGAAACATCAAAATGATAAAAGACCAAAATGTATAAATAATAAATAATTACATTTATTAATTATAATCTGAAATGAGAGGACAGTCTTCACTCTCTTGACAAGTTTTTAGTCCAGTTTAAAATTTATCATTTGAACAGTGTTTCAAGTTTCTGAGCTCAATTGTTTGCTTATATTGACACTTTTTTTTTAGAACATTTTTGTTTTTTGTTTTTTAATTGAAAAACAAAACAAAAACACTACAATAATATAGCACCAAACATATTTCATGCAGTTTTTACATGTTAACATAAAACTTTTTTTTTTCTGTTATTATTAATAGCAATAATATAATATTTTATAAGATACTATATAATATTGGTCATAAGGTCCTTGATAAACACCACAAGTGTCAAGATGTTGAGCAAGTCTGTTAGGCTGCATTTGCAGTGCAATACCTAATGCACTGTATATACAGTATATGGTAACGCTTCAGTTTAGGGACTAGTTCTCACTATTAACAAGTTGTTATTAATTAGCATGAGTATTACTAGAATACTGGCTGTTTGTTAGTACTTAATAAAGCACATATTCTACATGACCATATTCTACATCCCTAATCTCTACCCTATATCTAAACTTAACATCTACCTTACTAACTATTAATAAGCAGTAATTAGGAGTTTATTGAGGCAAAAGTCATAGTTAATAGTTAGTTAATAGTGAGAACTGGACCTTAAAATAAAGTGTGACCATATGAGGTTATTAGTATCATGGTTAGTATTGGATATATATAATTGTGTATGCCCATTCCCCTTAGTTTTACATTTTTACAATCTTCATCAAATCATAACAAAATAAATATGCATTTTTCATACAACACATTATATTGTTGTGATGCCTAAATTCACATTGTGAGTTAAAGTTAAGGTGAAACCACTGCTAAATCTGTGTGGAGAAATAATTCACGCTCACACAAAATTCCTATCATGTGGATAACTAGATTTAGCCAAAAATCCACAGTTTGGATATTCACCAAACAAAAATGATTTTAATTTTTAGTGTTATATTCTAAATTTATTAAGATAAAATGGTGTATAATGTTAATAATGGCCATTTAATGGTTATTAGTGGTACCATTAAAATAATTTTTGCCATATTGATATCACCAAATATTATAATTTAATTATTTTTTATTTTTTATTTATTGTTATCAGTTAGTATTGGATATGTAATTGTGTGCATGCTTATTTCCCCTATTGTTACATTTCATTTAGTTTGTCATCATCCAACACTAACTCTAACAGCACCATTAATTGTAATCTTTATCAAATGATAATAAAATCCATGTCTGTTTTAAGGTACTGTTGTTTCCACAGGCAAAAATTCCATTGTCTATTGTCAGTAGTAAAAAATTTTTTTATGTAATTATGTAATATCGGCCATTTATTGCATATTGGTGGTAACATGAAAAAAAAATGTCGATACCAACATCTGCCTTACTGATATCAGACAGAATTTTAATTCCCCAAACACACACAATATATAAAAATCCTGTGCGCATGACACAATCAGAGCACGGTTTTGGCTAATTCTGAAAATGTGTTAACTCATGTTTGCTTCTTCTCAGGTTCATAATCTAGTTGCAATCGAGTTGGCCTATATAAACACCAAACATCCTGATTTCACAGACGCTGCCCAAGTGTCTGCATCTGTCAACAGCCAGCAGGTACTGAAACTCTGTCTGTCTGTCTCTCCATCTCTCTCTCTCTCTCTCTCTCTCTCCAAATCCAAACAGGATTAGTTTTTGTTTTATCATCTCTTTCACAGGCGGAGGCTGGGGATGGAGGCAAGCGATGGAAGAATGAGAAGATGCCGTCAGAGGACAAAGGCCCCGTGCCAGGATTTGGGAGTCCCACTAAAGCCATCAACCTGCTGGACACGGTACTATCTCAAAACTACAGAAGCCAACAATACCTGCACATTCAGAGAAAACCGTGAAAGACGAACAACTTCTGAAAATGTTTCTGTAGGCCGTGCCAACATCCCGCAAGCTGAGCACTCGAGAGCAGAGGGACTGTGAGGTCATCCAGCGGCTCATCAAGTGCTACTTCCTGATCGTGCGCAAGAGCATCCAGGACAGGTCAGA
>JAFVLL020035828.1:0-23198 GCA_021397915.2 Tor tambroides | reverse complement strand
CCCCCCCTCCCCTAAGTGGTGTGACAAGTCCTGGTTAGTCTAATGCAGTACACATAGCAAGGGTTTTTTTAGTTTTTGAGTTTTTTTAATAAAAAGGAAAAAGAAAACAAGTAGATAGAATAGAAAAAGAAGGGAGAACGCTAGCGTTTGAGGGTCCTTCTTTTAAATAAATAAAAAGAAAACAAGTCAAAAGAATAGAAAAAGAATAGAGGTCACTAGTGTTGGGAGGGGGGTCATTTTTTAAATAAATAAAAAAAAACAAGTTGAAAGAATAGAAAAACAATAGAGAATGCTAGTGTTAGATGGTATTTTTTTATAATAAATAAAAAAAAAAAACAAGTAGATGGAATAGAATAGTGAGTGCAAGTGTTAGAGGGTCAAGTTTCAACTTCTTATGCAAATAAGATTAGGAAGACATTAGTAAGTTTAATTTGATGTATTAATTTATTTACAAAATAACAATTTAACTTGTATTTAAACATTATATGCATATTTATTTTTGGCTTGAAAATATATATATATTTTTTTTAATAATTATTTAGTCTTTCAGCCCCCAATTTTCAATTATCAGCATATTTTCATATTAATTATCTATTGAATTGAATTGTAATGTCAATGCTGTAAAAGCACATATGGAGAACCATATATCATGTAGCCTACTTTTAAATTGCAATTTAAATATCCTCAAGAAATATGAATATTGGTATTTTCAGTCCACTGTATTTTAATACATTTAAGCTGTGTAATATGATGTTAATCTAATATTAAATTATTAGCATTAATAATAATAATGTGTATAGAAAATTCAGATACAGAAACATACTGTTCAAAAAGTTGGGGTCATTACTATTTACTGCAGTAATATTTGTTAATATTTACTAATCTATCTAATATTTACTAATATTTTAGAAAGTCTTATTCTCACCAAAGGCTGCATTAATTTAATCAAAAATACAGTATAATAAGAACAGCATTTATTTGAAATAGACTATTTAAAAATCTTTTGTAACAATGTACATTTTTTTACTGTCATTTTTGATGTGTCTTTGCTTAAAAGTTTGTTAAAAAATGTCCTACCTAAAAAAAACGTATTGATCCAAAGAAAAAAGAAAAACCTCTGAACTTGGACTGTACTGTATTTTTGACTGTGCAACTTGATGGTATAAGTGCTCGTAAAGCAAAAATCATAGAACCCCCTAGCTTTTTTAGCAACACGGGTGGTCATTTCACCTCGAAAACTGAAGCAATTTGGACCTGCAGCAATGTATCTCACATTTTGCAAAAGTGCAGAGTCTGTTTTTTTCTCATGAGGCTGAGTAGATCATTACAGAACTCATTTACATATGAAGTCCTAGAGGCAGAGCAGCAACAATAGCCTGTTTAAGGGTCAGCGAGAGGGTGGAAATGACCATGTAAAACTACATCACAACATGCACATGAAACCTTGAATAACATTTTAAGTGCACCTCAGGGAAAAAATAAAGTGCTCCAGAAGTGCAGCACGCGGCCCTTTTGACTGCACTTGAAACTTAATCAACCATGTGAAAAAGCATTGCAACTTTTTAACAGTGTAATTTTCTTACATTTCGAGTTCCTCTATCATAACCCTAAGCAGCAGTGACTGTAATGTTCCCTACGCTGTTATCTTCTTCTCTCCCGCACTGCGTATTCATGCACTAGCACCCAAGGGTACCACGTCTTCCCGCTATCAGCGAATGGAGAGCCGCGTTTGAGATAAATCATTGGTTTATTCAGCTTTGGCTTTAGCATGTCCTTTAGGGCCTGTATGAATACAGGAGGCAAGTTGGGGAGAAGAACTGCAGTGACACTTTTCATTTCTCCACTCTCGTTAAGTTAATCAGACATAGCTGCGGGCCATCGTCGCTTCAGTATTAACCTACGCTCTCTTTGAGGATTCAACGGCGAGCAGTCGAACAGGAAAGCACTTGAAGATTTCCTGGGAGAGTGTTTATGGAAAGCAAGCACCGGGAACAAATATAAAATGTGTTTGGTGCAATATATTGGGTTTATCAGTAGTGTTTGCTAAAGGAAGAATCAATGTTACTGTTGCTTATACTTGAGGTCAGAGGTTCAAACTAATCCCTGACCTTTAATATTAAATTTAAGCATATATCTAGACCAGGGCCGTTTGCGCAACGGACATAAATGATTCCTCAAATCATGTGTTATTGAAGAGAGATCTGACTTACTGGTGGATGAAACAGGCATAACTCAGACTGAAGGAAGAGCCTGTCTTGTCTAGAGACCAGAATATCATAAATACTTGGGCCAGTTACAGGAATCCATGCAGTATGAAAAAGTCTGGATATATCCAGGTCTTTGGGAAAGAAAAAGAATAATAATAATAATCAACATTTTATAAAGCAAAAAGGTGCGTTTTTATTAAAAATAAATCCATCATAAGATGTTTTGTAACTTCAAACTGTTGGTTCCAAGCTAAAATAAACTCTCTTTATCCATAAAATTGCTTTCTCCAGTGAAAAAGTTGTCTTGTCTGAGTCAGGAGAGAAATATGCACAGATTAAGCACCATTTACAAGCCAAAAAAGGGGTTGTAAATTTTTGATGTGAAAGGACAATTTTTTCACTGGAGAAACTAAGCGCTATTATGGATTCTAGACTCATATTTTAGCCAGAAGCAACGGTTTGAAGTTAAAAATGTCTTAATGATAGATTTTTCCTTACAAACATGCAGCTTTTCACTTCTCAAGATGTTAATTTGATGGATTGGAGTGGTGTGGATTACTTGTGGATGTTTTTATCAGCTGTTTGGACTGTAAAATGCTGTGCATTGAACTTTGTCTGGGCTTGTTGTTTCCATTTTGAAATGGAAAAGGTGTAGAAAGCATGCAATAAGCAAATACCCCAAACCCACCTGAAACAACCACCTAGCAATGCCCTAGCAACCATCCACAACACGTTTTCTTTTTAAAAAATGCAAAGTTTTTCATTCCTAGTTAGCGTGTGGACAGTAAAGCAAAGGTAGAAGCTTGTGTTTTCCAGTAGTGGGCAGTATACTAACAATTTTCAGTTTAGCTCTATCCTGTAAGAACGCACTGCAGATTAATTTAGAAATTCTCTGTGACCATAATGAAAGAGCTGAAGACACTTTTGTCAAAGTCAAGCTCTTTTGTCAAAGAACAATTCATGCCTAATGATTTCTGCAATCTCTATATTTAAAGTCAACATGAAATCAATAGCAACTTGATTTTCTGTCTTACTGAGCCTTCTTGGTCTTATTATGAATGACTCTGTGCACTTTTTCTGAAGGGAAAAAAATAATTTGCTCTGTCTAAAATGACCTCTTTTTCGACCCCTCCAACCACCTTTCATATACACTGCCTTTAACACATTCGGGTCAGTAAGGTTTGTTTTTTAAAAGAGTTTAAAATTTTAATTCAAAGATGCATTAAATTGGAAAATATAAAGGTGTTATCCTGTTAACCTGCACCCCCCCATTTTGGGCCTCACAGCTGAAATTGGTAACATTTCCTGACAATAATGTGCTACACACACAATTTAGGTATCTTTGGAAAGAAGACACTCTAGGCTTTACTGTCCATCATCTAGAGTTGATAATGCTCAAAAAAATAAAAAGTTATAGACACTGAAGTGCCTTGAAAATGTTTTACGACACTGAATGTTTTTTTTTTTTTAATTTCATAAACAAATACATGAAATAAGTCCTGGAGCAATCCAGAAAAGTAATGGGTTGAAAGTCACATGTCTAATGAGTTTATATTTCAAATTTGAAGACGATCCCTTGAAAAATGAGATTCCTGCAATCATTTTTCTGAGAATATTTCTAGTCCCCCCACCCCCCTCTGTTTGATGAAAATTACCACCAAATGTGCTGAAGAATTCCACAAACTATTTTAGTCATTATACATAGTTTTTCAATTATAAAATAATAGACAGAATTTTAGACATCATATAAGTGATTTATTTGAGCACTAAAAATACAATAAGAATAATTTGAGTAATAAAAAAGAAAAAAAAATAGAAAAAAAATAAGAATTTGCTTTGTGTGTAGTAGCCTACATACTCAATACTCTGACTGCCTGAGATAAACTGATATTGCCAGACATTCACACTGATTGCAGTCAGTAATCACACGCTGATGTCCGTCGATAGAGATGATAATCAATACAGATGAGCTATATCATCAATAATAGCCGGTCATTGACAGCATTCTGATAGCCGTCATAAAGTCGGTAATCACACGCTAATGTGCGTTCATAGAGATGGTAATAAAAGCAGATACAGCCACGTTCTACACAAGACACACACACACATATGATAAATGTTGAAAAAAAAGAAAGAAAAATACTTATTTGTGCAAAAAGGCGATCGCTAAGTTGCGCCCCCATCAGATGACAGGTGCGTCACAGCGTGCATCACGCGGCGTCATGAGAGAGCGCCAAATTCAAATAAACAATATTCCGCGGATCTGTGACTTTTTTTTGGATGGTTTCGTTCTGTTTGTAAAACTGTATGCTACAAAACCGTGTTGTTTTTTTACCACCAAGACGCTGTTTTTGAGTGTAATTTATTCCATAACGGACACAAACAATAACTCTCCCAAAGAAAAGACGTAAACAAAGGAATATCGATCCAAATTACAACGTTATTGTTTCATTGGACTAAAAGTGCTCGATGCAATGTTGTTCTGTGGACCTTTGCCTTTCTAACTAAACCAGGATTTCAGCAGTGGACACGTTTGTGACTCGTTATTACAATGATAATGGTACGTACTGCTTTTTTATTCTGCATGTTTTGATGTGCTTACACAAATTTAGCAAATACATTCCTTATAAGCTTTCAATCGAAAAACAGCGATCTATCATCAATGCTTGAGGCTTAGACCTTCAGAATGATATATAGTTTGTCAAGATTAACTTTGTTTAGGAATAGATTAAATGAAACGAGACAATGACATGTGCAAACAAAGAGCGTTTGGTGCGAGAGCACCCTGGTGCGGGTTAACAGGATTTATACAAGATTTATATTTGAAATTTTGCTGTGAACTTTCTATTCATCAAAAAATGACAATCACAGTTTCCACAAAAAAATGAAGTGGCACAACTGTTTTTAACACTAATAATCAGAAATGTTTGTTGAGCAGCAATTCAACATATTAGAATGATTTCTGAAGGATCATGTGACACTGAAGACTGGAGTAATGATGCTGAAAATTCAGCTTTGATCACAGGAATAAATTACATTTAAAATATATTAAAATAGAAAATGGTTGTATTAAATTGTAATAATATTTTGCAATATTACTGCTTTTACTGTAAATTTGATTAAGTAAATGCAGCCCTGATAAGAGACTTTTAAAAAACTGTACAAAACCAAAGGTAGCGTCCTTGCAGCTCAGTCAATAATTGATTTATTTATTTATTTATTTATTTATTTATTTTAGGGCTGGAAAGCGATTAAAATTTGTAATCTAATTAATTACATGATGTGGCGATTAATTAATCTAATTAATTGCAAATTAATCACACATCAAATTTGGCAAAAAAAATTACTCCCAAAAGATAATTTGAAGTCATTGATGTGTAAAGCATCAAACAGACATCACAAAAAGTAGCTTCAGCAAGAAATATTTAGTTTGATTCTACATAAAATTTATTACACATAGCCTACTCTTTTGGACCATGAGGGTGAGTAAATGATGACTGAATTTCATTTTTGGGTGGGTGAACTATTTTTTTATTTTTATTATTATTATTATTATTACTAAGGGAATATTAAATTATTTCTTTAATGAAATGATACTCTAAATAAGAAACTAAAACTGCCAGTAGGTGGTGGTAAATGTCTTAATGATTAAGTCATTGAGTCATTTATTCATTCGATTTGTTCAAATGGCAGATTCATTTAGGAGTGAAGTAAATGGTTCTCTTTATGAATGGTCCATTGAATCATTAGGCTTGTTCGACTTGAAGCGGATCATCATCACCATCAGATCGATTGGTGTATGGGATCAAACTACCGCGATTAGAGAGCAAACGACTCCGTTTGAATCGCTCTCGCGGTCCTTTGATGTCAAACACCGATCGGTCTGCGCAGCGCCGCTTCAAATCCAACGAGGCTAATGGTTCACCCATTCAAAACATGGATTAAGAAATGAAATTAAATATTTCTGTTGGCAAAATTGAGCAAAACAGACAACATTGTGTCTAAAACTACACAAAATTAACTTCTTATTTATTGAACTGTTGTATATGATCAGTGTCACATTTGCACTTGTGTGATATTGCACTTATTGCTCGTGTGATATTGCTTATCTATAAAATATGATGTAAATATGAGACGAAAGCTCAAATGGACATTTTTTGCCCCATATCTTGAATTTTAGGGACATTGTAACCCTTCTCTTTTTTGTCTTTACATTCTCTTTACATCGAATAAGACTTTGTTGCCTTTATAGAGTGCAATGTGACTACACTGAAATATTCTGCATATTCTTATACTGTAACTCCATTCTCTAGGCTCCATCACGCAGTGAGTTGTTGCCCTGCATGATATCAGTCATCAGTCAACTGTATGAAATGTCAGATGACCCACGTAGGTCTGAGGCGGGGCAAGTGCGTTAAATGCATTAATAATTTTAATGTGTTATTTTTCACCGTAATTAATCTAGTTAACGCTTTAAATCTCCAGCCCTAATTTATTTATTACTTTTTTTGTTGTTGAAAGATTCCTTTTAAAGGAATCCTGGTTCCTGAAAGGAAGAGACCAAGGCTGCATAACATCATGTTTAATGATCTAGAACAAATTCAAACGAGCTTTAGAGATAACCAAGTAAATAGATGTGGTTTTTATGTTTGAGCCCTACCACTGAGGATTATGGGATATTATAAGAAGCAATAGATGCTGCCTAAAACCTATATGATGAAAGCATCTCATCAGACTGGATGTTGAGCAAACAGTGAATCTGAATGTGCTCTGGTGCCTTCCTACTTCTCTACACATTTTTCACTGTCCAGTCATATAATCTTTTTTTTTACTTCACCAGGAGCCAACATGACTTGAACACCCAAAAGAGTCTCGCTGACTCCTGCAAAGACGAGCAGGCGTTCTTGCAGCGGCATTACCCATCATTAGCCTCCCGCTGCGGCTCGCGCTACCTGGCTCGCACCCTGAGCCGGTTGCTCATGTGTCATATCAGAGACTGTCTGCCGGAGCTCAAGACGCGAGTCACGGTGCTCACCGCCCAGTACCAGTCCCGACTCAACAGCTACGGCCAGCCTGTGGAAGACCACAGCGCCACCTTGCTGCAGATCGTCACCAAGTTTGCTATCGACTACTGCAACACTATTGAAGGCACTGCTAGACATATCCAGACCTCTGAACTGTGAGTACCTGAGATGTTTTTCTGCAAAACAAGTTCCTTTAAATGAGTTGTTTTTCTTATTGTCTCTAAAAGTCTTTTTACATCAAAGGGATAGTTCACGCAAAATGAATCATCATTTAATCAACCACCTCTTGTTCCAAGTGGAAATGACTGCTGACGGTAGCGTTGACTTTCATAATATTTTTTTCCATACTGTGGAAGTCAATGGCTACCGTCAGCTGTTTGGTTAGAATATTCTTTAAAATATCCAACCTGGTCTCATGATGAAAACGTACCTATGGGAACTTTTTAGCAAGACGCGAAATATATACCGCCATGTAGGTTTCGTGACATATTCGATGTGAAATGTCCACTGGGTGGCGCTAAAAGACTGTTTGTTTTTTTCCTCGGAACAGATGAACATGCATTTTATGTGATGTTGGTTTTGTAGGTTCTTGGTTTTTGCAGTTCTGACTTGAAATGTCCATTGAGTGGCGCTATAAGTCTAATGCTCCGTGACGTTTTAAAATAACGTACCATCTGCACTACACCTAAACCTACCTGATAGTATGAACAAAAGCGAATGTGACGTAAAAACGCAATCGCAAGCATGCCGTTTTAGCTTGTTTTTCGATCTCTCATCTTTCAGCTCTTTCATTGTGAGTCATGTTTTTGATGGGATTCGTACCCAAGGATTCTGCATTCTAAGTCCAATTCTGTGCGACTGAGCTGCTGAGCAAAGCTTGTTACATCCAAAAAGCAAACATATGGAGCTGTAATCATAACTGTGTATGAAAACGATTACAAGTGCTCACTGTTTTACCGCCTCTGGTGTTCATTTCTGTTGGAAACTGCAGTGATATATACTTATTGGTACGTGTTTCGTGTCTTGAGAAAAAGTTCCCAGAGGTACGTTTTCGTGATGAGACCAGGTAGAAAATATCTGAGTAGAAGAAAGAAACTCATATGGGTTTGGAACAACTTGAGGTGAGTAAACAATGACAAAATTTTCATTTTTGGGTGAACCGTCCCTTTAAGAGCAAATATTTACTACTACAAACAATATTTTGAATCATTAAGGGTTTTGTGTCCTAAAAGCATTATTAGCCAGCTATGGTTGTTCCATTGCTACCAACATAGTTCAACAATTTGATATTTCCCGAAACTATAGTTTATAATATATATAGTTTATACATCTCAAACAGCATCGTAAACTTACGTGGTCAGAACTACAGCTCTCAAGCTGACATAAGAGGAAACACGTGATGAATCAAACATCAAATAAAGCAAAATGACAGCGAACAAAAAATAGTGAAGTAGTCCTAGATGCCATGTTCGTTACAGCAGCATCTCAGACATCTGAAAGTACAGATTTTTCTTTACTCAAGAAACAATATTAGTCTTTAAAGGCTAATTTTTTTTTGTATTTGAGGAGCAGAGAAGTCTAGCATTTGCCGTCTAGTGATAACCAAGCATAGCACTTCATCTTTTATAACATATTTTTGGCCAAGTGTATTTAACGACAGGAAAAACTGAGTGCCCATATAAAACTGAGTGCCCATATACAGTAAACTTTGTAACCTATAAATTGATGAAAATGTAATGCAATGCACTTATTTGTCTCATATGCGGCCGATCTAATGACGAACAAAACACATATACAGTGCCCTCCATAAGTATTGGAACAGTAAAGAAAAAATTGCTCTGTTGGCTGTGGAGTCAAGACATTTTCAAATATGATTAAAAGATGAATATGAGACAAAACTACAGAATGTCACATTTTATTATTAGCCATTTCAACACATACATGTTTTACCAAATAAAAAGAACAGCACTTTTAGAGTTCATCCCACTCATTGATGTGAGCATAAGTATTGGGACAGTTGAATATAAGGCAGATATAAAAGATTAAAAGCTATTATTTAGTTGCAGATCCCTTGTGCACAATCACAGCAGTGAGTCTGTGACCCATAGACATCACCAGACTCTTGGTCTCATCCTTTGAAATACTTTTCCCAGCCTTTAATGCAGCCAATTCCAACTGTTGCTTGTTTTGGGGAGTTTCTGCCTTTGCTCTCCTCTTCAGCTGGTGAAATTCATGTTCAATCGGATTTAAATGGGAGATTGCCCAAGTCAATCTAAGACTTTCCATTTCTTTGCCCTGATAAACTCCTTGACTGAACTGGCAGGGTATTTTGGGTCATTGTCCTGATCCAATATGAAGTGCTTCCCAATGAATTGCATTTTCTTGAATATTGGTGGGCAAGATGGTTTTGTACCCTTTCAAATTCATTCTGCTACTGTCATCATACATTGTCATCATTAAAATTGAGAGGGTCTGTTCCAGAGACAGCCATGCATGCCCATGCCATGACACCACCTCCACCATGCTTTACAGATGAGACTGTATACTTGGGATCATTTGCACTTCACTTTTTCTCCACATTTTTGCTTTCCCATCACTCATCTTTTCACATCACTCATCGGTCCATAAACTCAGTTCTAAAACTCTACTGGCTCACCTTTGTGCTTTTTTGCAAACTCGAATCTTGTCTTTCTGTTTTTGGTGCTGGTCAGAGGTTTGCATCTTGCTGTGTAGCATCTGTAATTCTGTGTCAAAGTCTCCTGAGGACAGTAGATTGTCAGTGCATCACCCCAGCTTTCTGGAGGTTGTTGGTGATTTTTACAGACACAGCTTTTATGATTTGTCTGTCATCAACTACTGTTATTTTTCTCAGCCGATCAGGTCGTTGTTGGTTGCTGGTGTCGCTGGTGGTTTCCAGACTCTTGATTTCTCCATGCCCTTTGTTTTAGCTATAGCTCTAATTGAGTTCGTCCTTTTCTTTTAGCATCCAAATTGCTTGCTTTCCTCTCAAAGTCAGCTCCTTCGTCTTCATCCTGGTTTGTGTGTCGTCATCATCGAATGCAAGACTCAGAATGCAGAAGTAATGGATATAACTGATAAACACATTCCTGCTTTTAAATATCTGAAGAATTAATGCAACGGGACACAGCTGATCACTCAGAAAGACCTGTGAGGCAACTGTTCCAATACTTGCATGCTCACATCAGATAGAAGGATGAGAAACTCTACACAAAAGTGCAGAGCTTCTTAGCTGGTAAAACATCTGTGTTGAATCTAATAATAAAATGTGACATTCTGTAGTTTTGTCTCATATTCATCTTTTAATCATATTTGTATGTGTCTTGACTCCACAGCCAACAGAGCAATTTTGTGTTTACTGTTCCAATACTTTTGGAGGGCACTGTATATGACACTCGCTGGTCTAAAACCTCACAACTGTGTTTAAGCTTGATTGTGGTAAAATGTTAACAGTATAATGACGCATGCAAGTGTCTGACCATATATAAAGCCTTAAAAGCAACTTTAACGACACAGTGTTTGATTCTGTAAAAATTACAGTGTTTTTCTGTGGGAATGAGACCATTGGACCATTGAAAGAAACCAATGTGAAGGAAAGACAGGTGAGAAGGAAGCTTTCCCTCATCTTCACTCAGTGGGGTGTGGAAATTAGATGCCTGTATGTTGATATGCTGAGTTTGTATTGTCCATATCTCAGGGGATCAAAGTTTTTTGAAGTTCTTTCAACAAGCATGAATTCATCCGGAAAGCTATTGCTGTTAAAATTTGTGTATGTGTAAAAAATATATTCTAGAGTCCAAAAGACTGAGACCATAATCTGGCATTCAGAATCATATTTATACAGATAAATTAAAACATATACAGTTGTGCTTAATTTTTCATACCCATGGTAAATATGATCAAAGGCAGCTGTGAAAATAAGTCTGCATTGTTTATCCATTTGATCTTACATTCAAAAAAGTAAAAAAAAATCTAACCTTTAATTGAAGTTAAAAAAGTGAAAGTGCGGAAAATCACATTATGAAATATTTTTCTCTAGTAGGCTACACAATGACCACAATTATTGGTACCCATAGAAATTCTTATGATTAAAAAATATATGTGAAATATATTCCCATTCATATTTGCATTTTTTTATCACACTATGGTGACTAGGAACATGAAATTATGCAGCCTTGGCTTCCTGTTTCACAGGAATATAAATATGAGGAACACAAAAGCCAAATTCCCTTAATCATGATCACAATGTGTAAAATCAAAGAATATATTTCTGATGTGCAGCAAAAGATTATTGAACTTCAAAAATTAGAAAGTGGCTGTAAGAAAAGAGGTGAAGCATTGAAAATCCCCATTTCCACCATCAGGGCAATAATTAAGAATTTCCAATCAACAGAAAATGTTACAAGTCTGCCTGGAAGAGGATGCGTGTCTGTTTTGTCTTAAAGCAAGGCGAGGAGGATAGTTTGAGTGGCCAAAGACTCTCCGAGGATCACAGCTGGAGAACTGCAGAAAATAGTTGAGTTTGGGGGTCAGAAAACAAATGATCAAACAGCACCACATGTTGTTTTGCAGGGTTTCAAGAAAAATCTAGAAAAGAAAAGAAAAGAAAAGAAAATCTTCAAACAGGACTATCTTCGATGATCAGATGAAACTAAAAAATGAGCTTTTTGGCAGCAAACACTCAAGACAGGTTTGGTGCACACAGGGATAAAAAAGTACCCCATGTGTACAATGAAATATACTGCTGTATTTTTAATGTTGTGGACCTATTTTTCTGCCAGAGATCCTGGACATCTTGTTCAGATACATGGCATTCTATCAAATACCAACAGATAAAAAAAAAAAAAAAAAAACTGTCCATGCTAGAAATCTTTTAATGGGCCGTGGTTGGATCTTCCAACAGGACAATGATCCACTAACAAACATCAAAATCAAAACAAAAATGGGTCGCTGAGAGTAAAACCAAGCTTCTGTCATGGCCAACCCTGTTTCCTGAACCTGAACCATATGGAAAATGAGTGGGGTGAACTGAAGAGAAGAAGTGCCAGCATGGAGCTGTGAATCTGAAGGGTCTGGAGTGATTCTGGTCTCTGATCTCTTGTCAGATGTTCTCCAAACTCTTCAGGCTTTATAGGTAAAGACTCAGAGCTGTTATCTTGGCAAACAAAGGTTGGAAAAAGTATCAAAGGGTATGATTAATTGTGGCCAATGTGTCTTAGAGAAAAACATTTATTTCATAACGAGATTTCCCTTCCATTTTAAATGCTTATTCTCCAATGAAAAGGTTAGATTTTTGTACATTTTTAAAATAAAAGATCATAAGAATTAATGATGCAGATTTCAGATTTATTTTCAGAGGCTTCTTTGATCATATTTACCAAGGGTATGAATAATTTTGAGCACAACTATATATGTAAGAAATAAGGTACGAGAGGCCGTGCTGTATCGTGATTAATTCATGGCTGAAGAGTGTTGTTAGGCACGACGTGAACCGGTTACCACAAACACAAAAAAAAAAAAATTAAAACTAAAAATGTATGCATTGAAATGTTACTTTTTTGAAGCAAGTTCGTTAAATGCTGTCCTTCTGCTAAAAATAGTTCATAGTAAAATAGTAAATAGTAAAAACAGTAAACAGCAAGAGAATGTTCCGGTCATGCCTCTCATCTAATGAGACTTAAATAAAAACAGAGAAAAGGAACTCTTCTTATCCGCTGTGTCATTTATTTTTAACGTAAAACGTCAAGACAATTGCGTACTCGCATTAGCGAACATCACAGTAATATTAGAACTGGAGACATGCGTAGTCCTATAGCGTCTCATTTTAGACAAGTAGGCCATAACGTCAGTGTTTTACAATATATTGGTATAGAGAAGGTAATAAAACCCTCAAGAGGAGGAGATTATGAGAAGAAATTATTACAGAGGGAATATTTTTGGATTTATACCTTAGATACTTTGTCACCATCAGGGTTGAATGAGGATTTTGATATTAAGCCTTTTTTATAGTGATTGAACCATATTATTTTTTTTTTTCTTTGTCACATGACTTGTATTACTTGTCACATGTTTTTGTGTGTGGTCCCAATTAAGGTGATTACCTGTTTCTATTTAAAGTTGACTTTATTCCACATTGGTATTGTGCCTGATGAAGACCTGAGGGTCGAAACGTTGCTATTAATAAATTCATGTGGAGCAGCTTTTTTCAGTGTGCGACTTCACTTCTCCTTTTTCATTTATTTTTAACACCATAAATGATATTTTCTCACACACATACATCTGCTTATCTCTCAGAAAACGTCTGTCTTTTAGTTTTAAAACAGACCGATTTGTGGTACAGCGCGAGTTTGCAAGCGTCATTACAGTATAAACTGATGGACATATATGGACATACAGAACCATACCTGAAACAGAAAACTAATGAATTCAGTAATATTCCCTTCTTACTTCGGAAACTGTGGGCTTCCACACAGACGCGCACACACATCAACATATCTCCGCATGAGAAGCGTTTATTAGACGGGGGGAAGGGCGGGGTCTCAAAATTAAAGATGAAAGATGCAACATAATGTCAGCAGGGGTCACTCATACTTCATTAACTAAATAACAAACAGTTAATTTTGCCAAAATACATAATACACGGAACAGTTTTAATGCTATTATTGGTTGTTTATGTTGCTAAGGGTGTTGCTCAGTGATACACAGAACCTTTGGGTGAAGCGGTCATAGCCGTGAATAAAACATAGCTGCTCACCAATCAGAATCGAGGAATGGAACTATCTATCTATCTATCTATCTATCTATATATATATATATATATATATATATATATATATATATAAAAATGAAGTGTAGAATCACCTTAAGGCATTGAGGCTACATTTTTTTCCCTCATGGTTACAAGCAGTAAGTGTTGAAAAATACAGTTAATTTTTAATTTCATGCTTTTTCATGACAATTTTTCCAATTTTCTATGTTTAAAAAAATGTTTTAACCTCATATTTTTTCAGGGTTCATGCAGGGCCGAATAATGTCTTAAATTCTGTTTTTACTAAACGTAAGGGCATAAAAAGTCTTAATAGTATAGCACAAGTCTTAATTATCATTTTAAGAGGACTTTCACCCCAGAATCAATATTGTCATCCTAAGCCACCCTCCACCAAACAGTTGACGGTAGCCATTGACTTCCATAGTATTTTTCCGTACTATGGAAGTCAGTGGCTACAGTCAACTGTTTGGTTACCAGCATTCTTCAACATATCTTCTTTTGTATTTAGCAAAAGAAAAACTACAGGTTTGGAACAAGTGGAGGGTGAGTAAACAATGGCAGAATTTACATTTTTGGGTGAACTGTCCCTTTAAATTTGGAGACTGAAAAGCAGGAATCCCAATGAAAAGTTTAGTAAAGCCAGCCAGTTAGGCTTGAGCTGGTGATCTGAGAAAGCTCTTGCCATTTATGAGCGCAATAATCATCAGAAAGTCAAGGAACAGCTCATAACTGTTATTTGTGGAGCCACTTACTAAAGGTTGCCTTCTTACACCATGCTATTGAGTTTGACATACTGCCATTACCAGGGCTACATTCCTGCTAAATCTTTTTTCGGTGACTTCAGCAGCGTCTCAGTCTGTCATTTTCGCACTGAATTTCATGACAGATATCGAGCACACCATGTTTACTTTGTCTGCTTGGCTGAACCTGACAGGCAGATAATCCGTGAGTCTGCCCAGCTCCTTATTTACACCCTGTTCACCGTTGGATGAAATGCTGTTCATCTCTCATATCTGGCTAAGTCCACACCAGCTATCGATTAATTAAGTGCCTCGTATTGACGTTTTCTGGCTGGACGGGTGGGTATGACTCCAGGCCTGTGTGCCAACGTGCCTGTGAATCCCAAAAGAGCTGCATGATTTTTAATTTTCGTGGATTGTGTGTGCATTTGTTAATTGTAGGTGTGGAGGAGCTCGTATCTGTTATATATTCCACGAGACGTTTGGAAGAACCCTGCAGTCTATTGACCCACTTGGAGGACTCACTGAGCTAGACATTCTCACAGCTATTCGAAACGCTACGGTATTATATTTACATGTTTATGCATGCATGCGTGTGTGTGTACAGATAAGCAATATTCAGTACTTTTTTAAAACCTTTGTGGCTCTTCTCAACTTCCTTTTCTCATTTTCTTAAAAGTAAAGTGTGCAGTTTCTGCGTCACCAAACTGAATTGCACAACTAATGACAATTTAAAAAAAAAAAAAAGTTTTTTCCGAGACACAATGTTATGGTACTATGCATCGTATTCCTGTCCTCAAATTGAGGAGTTTTGGAAACTGCAGATAAATGCTGGATCAGACTGTGGTTCCCGCAGTCATGGAAAACCTAGAGTTTTAAAATTGTGATTTCCAGTCCTTCAAAAATTAAACAAATTTTACAGTTAATAAATTAATTTCTTAAAATAAATCCAATATTTAAAATTAATTGAAAATGCATGAGAATGTCTGTAGTGTATAACTATACTACTGTTCAAAAGTTTGGTGTTGGTAAGAGTTTTTTTTAATGTTTTTGAGTGAAGTCTCTTATGATCACTTATTTGATCAAAAATACAGTAATTTTGTTAAATATTGCAGCAATTTAAAATAGCTGTTTTGAATTTGAACGTTTTATTCATGTGATGCAAAGCTGAATTTTCAGCACCATTACTCCAGTCTTCAGTGCCACATGATCCTTCAGAATCACTCTAATATGCTCATTTGATGCTCAATAAACATTTTTGGTGATTATTATCAATGTTGAAAACAGCTTTGCAGCTTCATTTTTTTGTGAAAATGTTTATATTTTTTATTTTTTTAATATATTTTGTGAAAACTGTTACACTACCAAAAAAAGCATTAAAGACATTTAGAATGTTACAAAGGATTTATATTTGAAATAAACACTGTTCATTTGTAAATTCAATTTATCAACGAATCGTGGAAAAAAAAAATGTATCATGGTTTCCATAAAAATTACAAATTTTAAACATTGATAATAAGAGCCATTATCAATAATTGAATATCAATAATAACTGAGTAGTAAATCAAATCATATTAGAATGATTTCTGAAGGATCATGTGACACTGAAGACTGGAGTAATGATGCTGAAAATTCAGCTTTGCATCACAGAAATAAATGACATTTTAAAACACATTCAAATAGAAAGCAGCCTCTTTAAATTGGAATAATAGTTTACAATATTCCTGTTTTTACTGTGTTTTTTATTAATTAAGTGCTGAAAATTAAACATTTAAATATTAAAAATTAAAGCTTAATTATTACAGACTTTTGACTGGTCGTGTACATATTTGTTTTATCTCAAGTCTAAAATATTTCTCCTGGTAGAAATTGTTCTCTGTGAGTGCAATCACTATGAAATGAATCATTATTAAGAACAGTTTATGAAGCCCTGGAAAATCATTGGTCAGAATTTGAGGACACACTGTAACACTTACACAGATGCCGACTAGATGTGGGTTGATTGTATTTGGTTGTTGTGACGGATGTAGGGTCCTCGGCCGGCGCTGTTTGTTCCTGAGGTCAGTTTTGAGCTGCTGGTGAAGAAACAGATCAAGAGACTGGAGGAGCCCAGCCTGCGCTGTGTGGAGCTCGTACACGAGGAACTTCAGAGAATCATCCAGCACTGCTCTGCCTACAGCACACAGGTGCTTCACTGACTATTAATATTTGATGCAGAACATCCACGCTTATATTATAACATGTGTAGTTAGATGTTAAAATGTATTCCTCTCAGGCCATCCAAGATAGGACTAGAATGATATCAGGAGAAATAAGCATTATGTCACTAGCTCAACAATTGGACTCTGTAGTACTGGTAAAGGCCAGAATGAGAGTCCAAACAGCTGATAAAAACATCACAATAATCCACATGTAATCTATGCTTCAAACAGTGCTGATCTGTGCATATTTCTCTCCTGATTCAGATGAGACGACCTTTTTATTGGAGAAAGCATTATTGTGGACAGAAAGTGTTTATTGTAGTCAGAAGCAATGGTTTGAAGTTAAAAACTATTTGTTTCTCACACACGTGCAGCTTTTCACTTCAGAAGATGTTAATTGATGGACTGGAGTGGTGTGGAATATTGTGATGTTTTTATCAGCTGTTTGGACTCTCATTCCGACGGCACCCATTCACTGCAGAGGATCCACTGGTGAGCAAGTGATACAATGCTAAATTTCTTCAAATCTGTTCACATGAAGAAACAAACTCATCTACATTTTGGATGGTCTTATAGCGAGTACATTTTCAGCTAATTTTAATTTCTGGGTGAACTGTTCCTTTATTGTGGTTGTGCCATCAATACCAGTACCATTTTTGAGTGGTGCATTTTGTGACTCAATTTTCATAAATGTTTTGGATGAACTAGGGAGGAATCGCTGCCATGTGAATGTTAGAATGTTTTCTGCATAGTCCATCAAACTCTGTTATTTCAAACAAGCAAGACAAATTCTGTTTCCCATTTCTACAAAATGAAATATGAAGAAGAGAGTGAAAACTTTTTACAGGCACAACAGATTGACACACACAGACTCAGAACAGCCTGCATTAGGATTCTGCTCCTCATTCTGCTCTTATCATCTCTGTCCTGCTGCCTTCACTGTGTACATTTGTTTTACTTTAAACATTTTTTTGGTTCCCTGTATTATATACATAAATTTAACGTCAGAATGTGTGCTGGAGGGAAAGCGGAGACCAGTTTTGATGCTCTTGATATTTGGAAATGTGTTCGGTGAATATTATGCTTTCACACAGGATGTGTAAAAATGCTTTAAATAATTGACAGCTAACCTGTAGTATGTATGTGTATGTGTTTATGTCCAAAGGAGCTCTTGCGGTTTCCCAAACTGCATGACTCGATAGTGGAGGTGGTTACCAGCTTACTCAGGAAACGCCTCCCCATTACCAATGACATGGTAGGAACACATGCCTGTAGCTGCACAGTCACACACCAGTCACTTACACTTGCCTCAAGGCTGTGTGTTACAGTCATTTAATCATCATGATTAAGGGTTGTTCTTAGACAGAATGCAATCTTGTATAAAACAGTAGAAACATCAAAATGATAAAAGACCAAAATGTATAAATAATAAATACATTTTTTAATTATAATATGAAATGAGAGGACAACGTCCTCACTCTCTTGTCCAGTTTTTAGTTAAATTTGAAATTGATAATTTGAACTGTGTTTCATAGACGTCGAGCGATGTATTGGTTTTGCCGATTAATCGGCAAAATTAATACATTGCCGATTAAAGCCATGAGACAGCTCAAATTACACTCAAATTTAACTAAAAATTGACAAGAGAGTGAGGACAACGTCCTCACTCTCTTGTCCAGTTTTTAGTTAAATTTGAAATTGATAATTTGAACTGTGTTTCATAGACGTCGAGCGATGTATTGGTTTTGCCGATTAATCGGCACCGATAGTTGATTGCCGGTACTATCGGCTGTTGGCAAAAATCCATGCCGATATTTTTTCCGGGTTGCTTTCATTGCTGGAGTGGCTGAGAAGGGTCCGCTGTCATTATACAGTGAGAGAGCGGCCTCTAGAGGCCGTAATCACTGACACCTCGTGTTGTTTGTTTTCACACGTGATGCTGCGTGCTGCACAGAGCGGGAAACTTCAGACGTGGAATTAAATGCAGCCGACAGAAAATCCTACCACGCCATACACATAGCTTTCCATTAAATTACATTGTGTTTGTACCAAATCGTTGTTAATGTACATATTGACTTCACCCTAGGATGTAAAATTGTGTATTGTGCACTTTTTAGCAAAACGTTTGTCTTTCTGTGGCGTATACTTCATTTATTGAGCTATAATATAGATTGCGCTTTCTCTTTCCGTTTCCTGTTTTTTTTTTTAAACACTGAACTTTAAACAAATTTATGCCACTTTGTTCATTCTTGAAGTAAACTTTTGACCGTTTTGTAATTAAATAAACTCTTTTAGACCTTCGCTCGAGTTGAACGTGACACGTCCAGTGTGCGTGATACCTAATTCTCCTAGACGCCGCGCTGCACTTTTGCCCAGTCTTGGACTGCCACATTTTGTTATTTTAATTATATAACCATCAAGTGTTCTAAAATAGAAGTAAATAAAGTGTGAGAGTATACATACAATTTCCATATGTATGTAATTTCAGTGCGATGGCCTTTATGTAGATATTTAAAGATGGCCATCTTTAAGCATGACTTGATACAAAACAAGTCATTAAAAGACTCCATTTATAACATTAAGATTAATGAATGCTGTATAATTATTGTTCCTTTTTAGAGTGTGTTCATTTCTATATTCACTAGTTAATCTATGAACTAACTTTAATGATTAATATAATTAATGTTAATATTTTTTTTTCATTTACAAAGTAAATACGTTTTTAAAAATAGTAAAGAATTATTTTAGTGTTAATTTTAAAAGCTATCGGTTGATTAATTGCTATCGGTCAGTGTGGTCCAAACTAGCTATCAGTATCGGTAAAATCCACTATTGGTCGACCTCTAGTGTTTCAACAGTTTTCAACAGAGTTCAATTGTGTGCTTATATTGACTTTTTTTTTCAATCATAATGTTATCAAATTTTGTCCAAGTGTCATAACATTTGTTTTAAAACATTTTTACATTGCTTTTTAAATTGGAAGAAAAAAAAACTTCAGTAATATCCAAACTTGTTTCATGCAGTTTTAATGTGTTAACACTGTTTTTTTTTGTACGCCTTTGCTATCTCATAACTACAGAAGACAACAATACCTGAATGTTCAGAGAAAACCGTGAAAGACTAACAACTTCTGAAAATGTTTCTGTAGGCCGTTCCAATATCCCGCAAACTGAGCACTCGAGAGCAGAGGGACTGTGAGGTCATCCAGCGGCTCATCAAGTGCTACTTCCTGATCGTGCGCAAGAGCATCCAGGACAGGTCAGATTCATAGAGCCTGTCTGTGTGAGAGCCAAAAAATGACCAGGAGTCACTTCGCATTTGATGGGTTTTTTTTCTGCTTTCTCTAGTGTGCCAAAGACGGTGATGCATTTCCTGGTGAATTTTGTGAAGGAGCATTTGCAGAGTGAGCTGGTCGGTCAGCTCTACAAACAGGCTCTGCTGAAGGAGCTGCTCATCGAGTCTCAGGAAACTGCTCAGCAGCGCACAGAGGTTGCACTGATGCTGGAGGTATATCTGTGTGTTTAAAGTACATGTAAACCTTATAATGCATTGGGGGGGAGGGGTAAGTTTTGACCCGGAAGAAATTAATAAACATTTGTAAAAATACATTGGTTTTAGTATAGGAACCAAGCTGTGCAAATAGGCCAAGACTATCAAAAGTTTATTTATTTGTTTATTTATTTATTTTAGATATTTAAGATGTATAATCATTTTTAAAAAGTTACATTTTTTGTGTTGCTATTTTGACTTGCATATCACCTGAGGCTTTACACCTGATGTTAGATTTCTCTTCCTTCACAAATACTTTTGGGAGTTAATTTGTGTTGATAAACATGAATATGCATGCCTATTGAGAAACCATTGCTGCATGAAAAACAAATATTTTCCATCTTGGAGTGAAAATTTATGTCAGTAATATGTATACATTTTGTTTGAAAACACTCCAGATTAATAATGATATTGTTTTGTTAGACAATTAATATGTAGTTTAAAAAAAAAAAATTGTACTGTTTTTGAGCAGCCATGGGTTAAACATTCAAAGGAGTTTAGTTAAATCCTTTGATTTCAGTTAATACTTTCAGTAATTTAGTAATTTTCAGATGTTCTTTTAAATTTCATATAATGATAAATTCAAATAAAATGTATCATAAATATTGATCAGATTTTCTTGCATCACACTTTTGTTGTAGTTGATGTGTAATTTAAATTTTTAAAGAATTTCTACATTTTTTAAAAATAAACAGGCTTGTAATCTAGTAATAACATGGTAATAACACAGTAACATTTTAAACTGTAATATGTTTGCACATTCAATCATTAATGAGTTATTAATCAGATACAATATGGTTACTGTATAGAACCATATTTGTAGGGCTGAGCGATATGGCAAAAAAATAAAATCGTTTTTTTTTTTCTTCCTTTTTTTCGGAACGTTTGACCAATTCTCGATTTTTACAGTTTTTAACTAGTCAACTTGAAAATGTAACTACAACATGATTCAAGTAACTTTTTCTTTATTAACCCTCTAGTTAAAGAAAATTCTATTCCAAGTGCACCACACATGAAGTTGTTAACATGATGTAAATGTTAAACAAATCACTTGTTAAATATTTTTGCAGAAAAGATGCATGAACTACAACTACATCTTGTACAAACTAGTCTTATACATACATGTTCAGAAATAATACAAGGAAAATACTTTTAAAAATTCTCAAAAGTCAAGGTAATTCAAATTCAAAATGACAAAATGAAAGGTATAACACCAGTAGACTATTATTAACTATAAATGTTCTGTAAAAACAATAAACAGCAGCTTTCAGCCTGTCACCATGATGCAAACATGAAATATCAGACATACAGTAGTAGTCCTTTACAGGTTTTTTATTCAATTGCACTGCTTTTCCATTGCTTTTTCTGTGTAAACATGGACGCATTTGACTGTTGCGCTCGTGTCTCTTGCAGCATCTCATGCGTGAAACGGCATTCTAAAAACACAGCGCTTAAGTTAAAAGAAGTTCAACTCCCTTCTTTGTCGTGGCAAAACATTAAATTCAAATTAATCGATAAAATCGGGAAAATTGCCCAGCCCTACCAAATGGGAAATCGTATGCATATTTTGAATGCATTACTACTACTTGTGGTTTTATATATTTAACAGCAGTGTTTCAGTCATTAGGCTGTTTGTACTCTCATAAAAGTTGTCTTTAAATCTATCCCATTTGAAGCACAGCCACAACAGCCATACACATCGAGGCGGGCGTCTTTGGCAGTTTCAGATGCCATGTCAAGTTAATAGTAGTCCGACTTTTAAAAACGAGACGCCTCTTCCAATCCATTGCACTCGATAGCTGGTGTGTGGTGGGCGTTCTGACGCACTATAGCTAATGTTGCATCATCATCATCTAATGTCAGCCTTGCATTGTGTTCTCTTATGCTACGTCTAGCTGTTTTTGAGCACAATAATGTGTTCTGTGTGCACAGTGTGTCTTCAACAAACATTCAACCATATTAACTATCAGTGTTGGGGAGCTACTTTGAAACTGCAGACTGTCAGGCTACAAGATACTCATACTACAAGATACTCATCTGGACTGTAGTTTAAAGTAGTTAAATATTTTGTACACAAGTAGTAAGCTAATGAAAATATAATGAAGCTATTTCAGCAGTAGCAGACAGTAAGTCTTAACTAAACGTGTGTTTGTAAACACTTTTGTGTAAAAACTGCATACGAAAGTGCAGTAACACTATATTTTATGGTCCAATTCTCACTATTAACTAGTTGCTTATTAGCATGCATATTACTAGGATAGTGGCTGTTTATTTGTGCTTATAAAGCACATATTAATGCCTTATTCTATGTGACCATATTTTAGGTCCTTTAATCTCTACCTCATACTTAAACTTAACAACTACCGTACTAACTATTAACAAGCAGCAAATTAGTAGTTTATTGAGGCAAAAGTTGTAGTTAATAGTTAGCTAATAGTGAGAAATGGTCTCTAAACTAAAGTGACACCAAAATTGTTCATGCAAAATGATTAATCAGTAGGTTGGTGTTCTAAACCAACTGATATTACATCTACACAAAAATCTAATTTACACTGGTCTTAGAAATATATATATATATATATATTAAATGGCATTCATTATTTAAAATAGTAATAATAATGTAATATTAATTTAATTCAATAAGTATTTAATTTTATTATAATAAAAATATGTAATTTTTAAACAGCGAT
>JAFVLL020035827.1:0-19971 GCA_021397915.2 Tor tambroides | reverse complement strand
CAGAGACTGGCAGTGCCACTACTTCTTCTGATGACATAAAGCCACGGTCAGAGGATTATGATGCTGGCGGCTCGCAGGATGACGACTGTTGTTCCCATGAGCGTGGCGTTTCAAAGTGCGGAACCATGCGTTGCCCTGACTTCCTGGGTCGAAGCAGCAGTGACACCAGCACACCTGAGGAGCTCAAGATGTACGAGAGTGGGGCTGGACTACGTGTGGAGGTACGGCTCAGAGGACGAGAGGCAGAGACTACAAGTGAAGAAGAGGTAGGGCGTCAAAGACCACGTTCTTGGATTAGAAAGGATGAAGTGCCAGTGGAGGAGGAACCTTGTGAAATGGATACTACGTTAAAAAACTTGAAGGGTGTACAGGACCACCAACTTTTCTCCTCTGAAGAAGAAGAGGAAGAGGAAGAAGAGGAGGAGACTGAAGATGAAAGATCAGAAGTTGAGGTGCTACCAAGGGGAATGGCTCCCCCAATTGCAGAGCAACCTCTGCAGTTTCAAGGCATTGTCAACCTTGCATTTGAAGATCCTGCGGAACAAGAGAATGAGCAACCAGAGTACCAATCAGCTTCTAACTTCCGTCGTTCTGTTTTACTCTCAGTGGATGAGTGCGAGGAACTCGGATGTGAAGAAGGAGGTGCCCAGACTCCGACACACCAGTCAAGCGATTCCTTTACACATGGTGATGTCTTCGACGGTGAACCTCACAATTCTCAAACAGACAACTGCTCCCAGCAATCCACAAGCACAGTGAGGGGCAACCATATCTCCAACCACCAGGAAAATGAACAGGAGCCCAAACCTGCAGTATTCCTGACAGAGGTCCAGGGATCTCCACAGGAGGATTGTGCACATAATCAATCAGATGCCCCTGTGCAAGACAAAGACCCCAGTGACGTTCCTGCTCAGGAGCGCCCTAGTCACCTGGACCTCCGGCTGGTGGAACAGTATAGCAATCTCCAGTCCAAACATAAAGACATCAGAAAAGCTGACTTACGGCTAGACTTACCTGAGCCGCAGCTGACTGTGAGCTCACCCGCACACTCTCCAGCAGGTAATGTATAATGTTAGAGCCCATCCCCCCTGACCGCAGCCTCAGAAACATCCACTCACAGTCTCCCATCCTGACCCATTCAGCTTAAATATTCAGACAATTCCTTTGACCTCTAGTCAACTTCAATGAGGTAAATCTTGATAGCTCATTGATTTAGATAGTAGCACACTACTGCCTCCTTTTCCCCCTTCTTTTAATTCTCTTGTGTAGATGTCTATCCTTTGCAATCTAATATTTCAATAAGCTATACACACAACTAAATTGCCTTCTTTGTCTTAATAACTCAACTAACAAGTTTACAAGCTTAATTTTTACAGTAAAATATCTGTCTGCGTGTGGTGAAGTATGCTGAGTCAGACCATCTGTTATGTGGCATGGCTGGGTAATCACAGTTGTACCAGTGCACTTAAGTCCTCAGTCGTTTTTGTTTGTTTGTCATTATCCATACTAAATAGTGAGCTTCTTCCTCATAGGCCAAGTCATTTATATGTTGACTTTTCCATGAGATCTTTATGCAAAAGACAAGCACCATGTGACTTGGCCAGCAAATATATACATATAAATATATATATGCACAAATATACAGTGAGCTAAGCTTCCTTTTAATACTGCACATAACGGACCACACCTTCTGCAGAGACCATGATACTTTGAATGTGTTGGACCTAGATGTTTTTTATACTCAATATCAATGTTGAGTCTGTTGCTGTCTTATTTTTCAAGACACTGTATGTTAAGTCACCCAAACCAGGAAATCTTGCATGCTAATACTAGGTTTTATTATTGATTTTGTTCATTTATGAAATTCCATCTGTTTGTATCCATTTTTGTGTTTTTTTCTTTGTTTTATTTCTCATTCACAATATATCACACCATCTGTAGTTCTGTAGTAGGTAACATTTTCTCAACTCTAGATTTTTCTGTTGTAGTTTTCATTTAATTCAGTGTATTTCTGTAGAATTTTTCTGTATGTTGTGTTTCTAGAAAAACAATCTCAAGGTCCTCCTCATGTCTCTCTTTTTTCACACTTGTATCATGATTATAATCACTGTTAATGGTTTTTTTGGAGTTTTATCTTTACAAGAAGTATATCTTGCCAAGTAAAGCAATAAGCACTCTTTTGCCAGCATGTTCTTTATATTTTCAGTGTATCTTTAAGTTAAGAAGTATAAACTAAAAAGCTTAAGTGCTTGCTTGCATTTCAATGTGTATATTTAAGGACAACAAATGGTCAGTTTGATCAGAACTAGAGAATTCATATCTTTTGTATGTGAGCAAAACTGGAGGTACAGTGGCTGGCAAAACATGCCGTTTACTGTTATAGCACTTGTGAACAAAAGAGACACATTCAGTGTAGGCTTTCTTCTGTGCATCACCTTTATGGCAGCTGTCCATCCTTATCCTAAATTCAGAAGTTGCTCCATGGATAGGCCATGGAAAATCAAGAGTTGCTCCATGGAAAACTTTGGATTTGCACTCTGCTTAATTGTAATGCATGTGTCATTGAATCAAATCTTGATTAATGACAATGAAAAGTGAAAACTGCCTAAGACAAAGTCTATTTTTTTCATCTATTTAGTCTTTAAAAAGATTGATATTTCAAGCTTAACTGCATCACGGAGGACACAGTTGCACTAGGGGTGATTTTGTACATCATGTGGAGCTAGAAACAACGCATGTCTTCGAGAAAATTCCTGTTTTTTAAAAAAGCCCACGTAAAGATAAAAACACTTGGTCATTGTGCAGTATTGTCAATTATTTTTAGGGGACTTTGATGGTTGTGACACATTGGATCAAACCTGCACACATGACCGGCGGTCGTCTAAAGCCCTGTCCCCCATTTACGAGATGGACCTGGGAGAAGCCCTCGAACAAAGCATGGATGCTGACAGGAGCAATGATCCCCAACAGGAGGAGTCACATCAGGAGGGTAAAGGAGTAGAGACAGAGGACGTTAAAGAGGAAGTGGACAGCGAAGACAGCAAGTTTGCAGAGAAAGACTGGAGTCTGCTTCGACAGCTACTGTCTGACCAAGAATCCAATCTGGGCATCATAAACTCAGTCCCAGAGGATTTAAACCTTGCACAGTACCTGATCAAGCAGACGCTGTCCTTGTCTCGAGACTGTTTGAATGAACAGGACTACTTGTATCACGAAAAGGACACATTTAAGCGCTGGGCTGAGCTTATTTCTCCACTGGAGGACTCCACCACCAGCATCACTGTGACAAGCTTCTCTCCTGAGGACGCTGCATCTCCACAGGGCGAGTGGACCATCGTGGAGCTGGAGACACATCACTGATGGCCTCCTGGACTGGAATTCAGCCAATGTTTTGATAGGACTCTTTGGATTACTGCATCCTTTCTTCCTTTCTGTGCTTATTTATTTTGGGGAGAAAGACTGAACAGTTGCATTGACCAAAGTCAATTTGTTCTCATCGTACAGGTACTATATGAAGGACTGGAATAATGACCTCTGTGCAGTTGTTTTGCATGTGGGCAGTTTTTTTAAGTTATATTGTTTACTTGATGGGTGTTGCTTGAATCTTTGTAGAATACCAAAAATGCATTGTTGCTCTTTTTTGTCTATGAATGATGACACTTCAAAAACATTTTGAACAGAGTGTAGAGAGTAATTGGTTCTGGTTTACATTCATTGTTGTATTTAAGACAATAAAAGCTGTTGTTTGAATTTTGCTGTCTTTATTTTTTTATATTTTAACTAAATAAAAAAGATTATTGCAGGCACTTAGAATGGAAGTACAGTAAATGAGGCCAAGTTCTAGATTCTTTATAAAAGCACTGATGTTATTTTGGAATGGCAAGAAAAAGTACTGGAATTTCTGTTTCTCTGCAACTTTTTGAACAGGTTTTTTTTTTTTTTTTGTATAATTTTCTTTAAACATAATTTTTTCAGAAGCTACAGAAGATACCTACATTTCAAAGAAGACAAAAAAGTACAATTTGACCTGATCTTCACGTTCAAAAAGTTTTCACCCCCCTCAAGTTTCCATCTTGAGCACCATTAATAGTTTTCACCCTTTGTAATAGTTGAGTATTAGTCCATCAGTCGTCCTCAGTTTGAAAATATAGATCTTGTAAATGGTTTAAATATGCAGAATATGCTGGAAGCAAAACAATAAGCAGGATCTGAAGGATTTTCTGAACATTGACTACTACTTAACTACTTAGAACAAACAATGGACTCGTGAACAAAAAGTTCACTTACAAAAGTAAAGTTCACTTATCTTTTCCACATCAGTGAATTTGTTCAGTAAAGACATGAAAGATTATAATTGTTTGTGTGTTGTAAGCTTAAGCACATTGTGTTTGTCTATACTTGTGACTTGAAGATCAGTAATGACACTGCATTTTGCACTTGTATTATTTTGTATTATTTACTTTGTATTATTTAAGTTGAAAAATTGTTCTTGTGAATTATGCGGTCATTTTAGGCAGCAAATTTGTAAAATTGGATATAACTTTACACAGAAAAGGTAGTAATATTTTTCCCACACTAAAATTACACTAACAATTATGGTTGAAACATATTTTAACATTTATGGACTGACCACATTCAATTCCATTCCAGATGCCTTGCTGTAACCCAGATTTTTATTTTAAAGATAGATAAATAGATAGATATTTTTTGATGGTTGAAGGCCTATGTATTTCTGTATCTTCTGAACAGTTAAATAAGGACACTATAGACTTTAAGGACAGAAGAAAGGTTGCCCATGCTATAAATTAGTCTGTTCTCCAGTGCTGAGGCTGACAGGAAGCACTGAAGGGAAAATCATTCATCTGTGCCCATGCAAAGTAAAAGTAAAGTGTCTTGTGAAGAATAATTAAGCACACATACACACTATGCAGAGCTGAGCAGGCCAGCAGTTCGTCCTCAAAACCCTGCTTTTCCAGGAAGTCTACAGCAGACTATGAGGTTTTCCATATCAACAGTTCTGATTCTGTATACTTTTTCTACATAATCCTTGAAATGAGTGTGGGAAACTGTACAGACCTTATTCACTTCATTTATTTCAGAAAGGAGGTGCCAGTGTGCCAAACCACGTCAGCTAAAAATCTGGGCCGGGTGACAATAAACAAAACAAAACATCAAACAAGATCTGCCACACTATACAGCTAATTACTCACAACATAATCAGGTCAGCGTGACAAGGAGGGTAAGACTCGCTGTCTCCTACCGAATTCACCGTGATAATGTGCTTTTGTCTGGATGTGCACGAACTTGCTTCTAAGCCAAACACTGCTGGAGAAACTGGACTGGGTTCAGCGTTGCAAAATACATAGACATAGACGATACCTGTACAAAGGATGTCTAAAATACTCGCAGAAAGCTAGCATTCTTATTCATTTCAGTGGCACTTTTTCGACTGACGAGGACTGCGCCTGAAATTTCTATTTTAACGTGTAACAATTAACCTGTACTTGCTTGTGATGGTCTTATCTATCTTTGTCTCCACCTAGAGGAGATATTTGCTCCTCACAGTTACAGAGGAAAACCACAAGGATGGCATACTGTGACAAACAATTAGGGAAAAATGCTCAGACCGTACACTAGTTATGGGAAAAAAATCCGTGCTTAACCAAAATGTAGTGTAATGACTCATGCTAGGAAATCCACTGAGACTTTCCCATGTAATTTGCAAGGTACTTTTTCAGTAAAAGAGTACCTTTATCCACAATGTTAAAAATGCTCTTGATGAGAAAAGCAGAGATTATAGGTGGAATCATTCAGTCACAGTGGATTTCAGTGTTAAAAGCTAGATGATCCTCCCCAGGACTGCGACACCCGCCGCTGTTCGGCTAAACTCATTTGTCTTTTTAATTGCAAGTGAAGTTTCTGGAGTCCACATTGTTTTGCTGTCAGGAGGAATTTCAGTCTGAAGCGGATGGACTGAAGGTCGGGCCTGCAGCAGCTGCAGTCCAGAGCTGCAGAAGTATAAAGTGGACATCCTTATTTATTCCTCATTTCCTGTGAGAGAAATAGCCACACAAAGTACTTCATAAAGTTACCAAATGCCAAAATAATAAACCAGCCCATAAATCCTCCAAGTTCTCCCAGAGAACTACATTTCAGCTGTGTTGTTGACAGTGATTAGTAAGTGTGTGCATATTGTCATATTAGACACATTCATCAGTGTGAATTTAAAACTCCAAAATTATATATATTTTTTTATTTTTTCTCTTTGGGTTTACATCATCTCAAAATATTTTGCCTTGTATGTCTACTTAACTACAACCAAGTATAACAAGATGATCAAAGTAAATAAAGGCAGCTTTTTACAAGCAAGCACAAGCCTGAGGCTCTGAGTCAAAATTAGTCTCTTTTCTTTTAATCAGTAGATCTCATTTGTGATATTATAATACCCCCAGTGTTCAGCTGAAGAGTCAAGTGTGGGTTCAGTGGGTGTAATGAAATGAATAGAAATGTTTTGTTGGTTCACGCTCAACATTTTTCATGGGTTAGACTATGAACAACAATATTAATGTCATCATACACTGTTATTTTATTTCAAGTAAATTATTATGATATTTGATCATTTTAGGACCTTCCAGGTCCTTTTATATGTGGCTTTAAAGATAAATCTGTGTCCATGTGTGTTTCAGTCACATACCTGTAAGCCACAAGCACACATACATAAATACATGTTTGTTCAATAAATAGCAAATATTTAATCTGTAATAAAAGTACTTCATTTTTCATTTAGTTATTTGTATAAAAATAAATCTATTTAATATAAAAATTTGATTGTTTTTAAATAAATGACACATGTGAAACCTAACATTGTTCACATTTTGTTGAAATTTTAATGTCAGACGTCAAATATCTACTTGCAGTCTTATTTTAGTATTATATACTATTATAGTATTTATTCATATTTTGAATTAGCTTTTATTTTTATATTTTCAGTTTTTATTTTAATGTTAGTTTAAGTTTTGGTAATTTTGTTATGTCAGGTTTATTTGATAATGTTTCTGCATAGCTTTAATTCAGTTTTTTATTTCAGTTTTAGTTTCAACTTCAACTTCAAATTTTTTATTTCAGTTAGCTGCCAAGGCAACATTTTCTTTTTTTCTTTTTTCTTTTTTTTAAGTTTTCCAAAGGAAAATGGCTTTTTTTTTTATTCCAATTACCAAAAATTATATTTTTTTATTTATTTAGTTAACAATAACAATGCTGTCTAACTGACACCAGAGTAAGTAAATAACCTTCATGTTCACATTACCAAAAGTATAGCAGAGCTCCATAATCTGATCCCTGAATCATTAAGTGGAGGGAACTGGGGGCCCATACTCAGAATTTGTGCTCTGCATTTAACCCATCCAAGTGCACACACACAGCAGTGAACATTCACCCAGAGCAGTGGGCAGCCAATGCTGCGGCGCCCGGGGAGCAGTTGGGGATTCGGTGCCTTGCTCAAGGGTCTCACCTCAGTCGTTGTATTGAGGGTGGAGAGAGTGCTGGTTATTCACTCACCCCACCTACAATCCCTGCCAGACCTGAGACGAGAACCCACGACCTTCGGGTTATAAGTCCAACTCTCTATCCATTAGGTCACGACTGCCATGCTTATTAAACTGCGTTATTCATCAGTCACCTGCATATATAAGCCTATAAGTGGTGATGCTGTCCCAGATATCGAAACTCTTGTGCCAGCATGTGAGAAGAACACCCATCCTCTGTCTCCTGCTGACCATGCATGCTACCAACAAAGTGTTCGTGACTCATCACAAGACTGCCTCATTACAACTGACTAAACTGTCCTCAACAAGAGATCGAACAGGGAAGGAAATGCTCCTGACAGAGCTAGGGGTTCTTTAATAAATAGCCTGTGGTTAAGACCATATATTTTTATTCCTATTTACATGAAGAGCTGCTGTGCTCTGCGCTGTGATGCCCTCAGGCAGGTGAGAGAGAGTCTTAAAGTCCTTATGTGTATTCAGATCTCCATAAGCCATTTGAGAGACACACCTGCACCATGGATTAGTTGTTTTTTAACAGGAAAATCTTGGTATTGATGAAACTGTTTTTAATGTTGGGTTACCTAGAATGCCTGGCTGTATTGTCCATTAGTGCATGGTGAAGTGTAAAAGGCCACGTTGCTGAAGGCTGTGAATCAGGCTGGTCTCATGACTGCCATAACTTTCTATTCACTCTTTGTTTGTTTGCCTGCAGGCTAAGTTTGCTCTCGATAACAAGTATAAAAGAAGACCATCTTCTCCTTTCTAGCAGAGAGACTATTTTCAATTACAGAACTGCTTCGGCTGATACAGAATACTTCAAATGAACTAAAAGACAGGGGAAATAGGCAAGCGTTAGGAAAAAATAAAACACACAATGGGAGACTATTACATTTGGTTGAACATCATAGATTCGTTTTTCTTGTAGTATTTTGTGCAAAGTAGCAGAAAAATCAGGGTTGGAAGGTCAAAACTGAAGCCATCTGGAGTCTTGTTTCTGCTAGCAAGTGTTTGACCGTATGCCACTAACAGAGAAGATGAGTAAGTGTAAGAAAGATTTGAGTGAGAGAGAGAGAGAACGGCTGCTCATCCGCAGGGCCAGCGGAGCCAACGCCTCTCAGCTGGCTCATATGGAAAAGATGCTACAAGAAACCAAAGGCCTGATGGAGAAGAAGATAGAGACGGATTCAGAAAGCAAAGCCTGTGGTGACACTATGGGTCTGTATCTGAATCTTCAGAGTTAATGTCTGCCAATTCACAATAGTAATCTGCACTTAGACTTTTTGTTTGTTTTACAGTAAAAATCTAGACGTCGTTAAAACAACAAATATTTGGGGTTACACTTTATTTTAAGTTGTCCTTGTTACTGAGTAATATTATTTAACTACATGTACTTACTATATGGTTAGGGTTAGGACTAGGGCTTGGCTTAGGGTTACTTGCATGTAATTATGCATAATTTATTGTTATTACAATATTAAGTACATCTAACAAGGACACCTTAAAATAAAGTGTTACCACATTTGGCAACCAAAATGACAAGACTTTATAGTCTTTCTTTTTCTATAATATAATAGAAAATGAAAATAGAAAAATGTAATGAAAAGAAAAATTTACAATGTAACATGATGAAATTATTAAATATAATAAATAAAAATCTGTTTAAAAAGACAAAAAAGGGTAATGAATTCAAAATTCTCTACAAGACTCAACAGTACTGATGTCTAATTTCTAATATTATTTTACTTCTTATGTACTTTCCACAAATGGATTTTTATAGTGGAAAAAAAGATTCGATACATTTTTCAAATATCACACTATTTATTTATTTAAAATAACTGTTTACTGAGGTTCTTTGTGGAACAAAAATGGTACTTCTGGCTTCAATGTGAAACTTTTGAAACCTTCATTTTTAGGAGTGCGTTTTTTTAAAGGTAACACATTTTTATATAAAGGCTATTTCATGGTTTTCATGTTGACAAATGAATGTGTATTGTTATGAACGAGTAGGCTATATGAATGAATGAATGAATGAAGAGTTCAGATGCAAAAGTCTCTATGTGCCGTTTGAAATTGTCTTCTAAAATGAGCATTTGTATCAGGCTCCTGTGTGTAGGTTTAGTAATGTCACTTTAACAGCAATAAATAGGTTCTTTTCATTGCCATTAAAGTGAAATAACTGAACTTAAACATATAGGAGCCTGAGAAAAATGCTAACTTTAGAAGAACATTTCAAACGGCACTTAGAGGCTTTTGCATCTGAACTCTTCTAGACTCATTTGTCTATATGCTCTGGTCTTAGTGTCTGATCTGGAGCAGAAGGTCCAGCGAAGCAAGCGAGACCGCCGTAACTCCCTCCACCGCACACAGCTGCTGGAGAGTCAGATGAAGACTGTTCGCGGTGAGCTCGTGGGCACACTTGACCACCTGCAGGAGCTGCGCAACATCTTGCGACGCTCACAGCAGAAATCAGAAGAGCGGGAAGCAGCCATGCAAAAACTGGCTGCAGGGCTGAGGTGAGACACCACCTGTCTGCCTGCAGTTAATTGGCTACCACATCCATTCATCTCATCATAAAGACTTTAAAGCACTGTTAATCTGAAATATCCATTGGACTCCACATCCAGAATGATGTCATTTTTCACATCAGCTCATATTCATTCCTGTACAACCAGATGCTGTTGTAATATCTATGTTAAGTGATTAAATCATGCCACAGTTATTTAAAAGGCATGTTTTTACTCTCCAAAGATAAAACCATTTTGGTTGGCAAGAACTCTGATTTCTCTGGTAGCATCCTGTTTTTATATCCTGTTGTCACTGTAATGCAGCCTTAAACCATAATTTTCAATTATATATAGACAAGTATATAGACATCCACTGAATGTCTTGTTAACTTGTGAAATGAATTTCACACCCTGTCACATCTGACATATTTTATTGTACCAATTTATGTGTGACGGCTTCAGGCAAGTGTTTATTTTGGTTTATGTCTTCACAGGATTTGTTTTGTAAAACCACAGACTGTGTACAACGACTTGTAGCTTTGAGTTGTTTCATATGTGGTATCTGCAAGGTCCAACTTTTCTTGATATGGATGCTTTAGTTCTCTATATTCATAGTTTCAGCTGCTTTTATTGTTTAATTTATTATAATGTTTATTCCTGTGAACGATTACAACATTAATATTAATCACCAATTCAGTAATCCAGGTGAACTTTGAAGAATGTGTGTGTCTGCGCACTCTATGACTTTGTTCATTAAAATATTGATATGTCCTCCAGGTTGTACTTTATGAAAAGAAAACAGAAACATTATATCCATTTCAGTTGTGGATTTCCTCCCCATATCCTAAAGATCACTTTTTCATGTTGCTTTCGGGAGCTTTAGTATAAGATTCAATTCTAAATCTGCTTTTCAGATCCTCCGCTTTGAGTGAAGTTCTCTCATACTTTGCGTCCTCATGCCACCCTTGCTAGCGAGGTATAACACCGCTGATCTGTCCTCACTTTGCCTTACATTGAAAGGGTAATGGTGCAGTATATTACCCCTATTAAATATGTTTACTATATTTATGAAGTTGTTGCCAGTCATTGCTTCAGTCATCAATGGCCTACATACACTCTCAGGAAAAAAGGTACAAAATCTGTCACTGGGGTGACTAGTATGTATTATTTAGGTATTAATATATACCTTTTAGCTACTAATATGTAGGGGTAAAAAAGGCACAAAAGTGTACATTTTGAAAAATGACTACCCTAGTGATAGCTTTTGTACCTTTTTTTTCTGAATGTGTAGAATGGGCGACCTTATGGGGGCCAACATATTGAGATCAGAAGACCACTGACTGACTAAATTAATGTTGACTTTGAAAAGTGTATTTCTACAGTTGTAACTGAAAACTGTTGTTTTTGCATACATCCACACCACAAGGTGTCAGTATACATCAAAGTAGATTGCCATATTGCTCAGGGCAACATAAACAAAAAGAGTGTACCTTTAAGTCATGATTACTTTATCACACCATTTAATATGACCATAAACATTTCCTGTACATACTAAAAATAAATGTATGGAGCTCTACACATGAAAGGAAAGGGAAGTGGTGTGTGGCCAAGTATGGTGACCCATACTCAAAATTTGTGCTCTGCATTTAACCCATCCAAGTGCATGCACACAGTAGTGAACACACACCCGGAGCAGTGGGCAGCCAATGCTGCAGCACCTGAGGAACAGTTTGGGGGTTCAGTGCCTTGCTCAAGGGTCTCTCCTCAGTCATGGTATTGAGGGTGGAGAGAGTGCTGGTTATTCACTCCCCCCACCTACAATCCCTGCTGGACCTGAGACTCAAACCCACAACCTTCAGGTTACAAGTCCAACTCTCTATCCATTAGGCCACGACTGCCCGTATGACATGCAGAAGCAAAAATAAATATTGTGGCCACAACTTTGAAATATGTTCCCACATTTTATTAATTCGTTCCCTTGTTTTAGTTAAATATTGGCCATGTTTTACATGTTATTTAAAATAGGGGAATGAATTCTTAATTTGTGGTCACAATATCTTGTTTTTTCCTCTTATATGTCACGTATTTATGGTAGAATATTACACTATATTTAAACATTCATCTAAACATTCTCAAAATAAAAAATCTTAAAATTGTACTATAAGACTTGTTTTCAGAGAATACATCTTTATGATTATTGTTCTTACCCAATTGACATTTTTTTGTGTTTAACGGTTTAAAAAATGGTTTACGCTTATGACAAGAATAAATTTAAATGATTTCAAGTTCTTAACAAGACTCAACAGTTATAATTTATTTATTTTGTCTTTTAATTGTTGAAAATGTACATATGATTTGTTCTCAGATGGGCTCAAACTTTCAAGGTCATGTACAGGGCAGTGAGAACACTGGACTGGTGAATCCAAACTACTGTAATCTTCTGGGCCACATAAATCTTGAATGAATCTTTAGTACAGCACAAATTGCGTTATGCCTGTTTCAGGTTTCTTCCCTCTGGCGGGTTATTATGAATCTCAGAATATCAACTCATCTGTTGGCTGATAAGCATCAACAGTACAGAACTCTGTCTGGATGGCCTGTGAGTGAATGTCATCAAATACATTTTTAATGTATGCTAAAATCCTAGGTGCTTTAGTCAAACCAAACTCTCTAGTTACGTGACGAGGTCACTGCTCAGAGAATGGAAAGTTACAGTACTGGGATCTGTAATACCTGGATGTGCATAACTTGGATCATTCTCAGGTAACGTTTTTACAAAGATAAACATAAACATGTGTTTACGTATTTATTTATTTTTACCATGTGAGAATGACTCTTTACTTAAGTCCAAACCTTGAGAATCAGGGCCTTGCTGTCATTCTCATTGCATTTGTTCATGTTGGCCAGCAGGGCGGCAGTGTTCAGTTTGGCCTTGTCCCCTGTAGTCAAGGAGGTTTTTCATCCTTTATCATTCCCATTTTATAGTTTCTGAGAATAACTTTAATTCTCACATTGCCTGAAATATTCTCACACTCGTAGAGCATTTTCTTCTTCCTGATACACCTTATCTGTTAGACTTGCAATGTGGCATATTGTCTCAGAAAAATATCAACTTAAAATAATAATAATAATAATGTTCTCTGTAAATGTTGTATGGTCATTATAGTCATAATAATGTTATGAGTACTTGTTTTTGCATGTGGTCTTGCCATGTTGATTAAGATCAGGAACTGAATGTATTGCAGAGGAGGAAAAAATGCGTAAATGTCCTTGTCTTTTGGCTTTAAAGAATGAGATTAAACATTCAGAGGATAACCAGCAAACAATGAAAGAATGAGAGAAACCTCTATGTACTATCAGCAACACCAGACACCACTATTCATGCTCATACATGTTAAAAATCATGCAGCAAACATGCAAGAAATTTACTCATTGTGAAAGACTGCATTTTCAGATGAGGACAGCACTAAAGTATATCTGATATGCAACATCACAGCACACGTATATGGGATGTTTTGTTTATTTTTTGTTGTATTTAATGTGAATCTAAAGGAATTGGATTGTATGCTCTAAGTGTCCGTTTAAGTGTCTAACTTGTAACATATGCTTATTCTTATGTGTATTGAAAGAATCTTTTTTTAACAGCAAGCACACATTTCTAGCAAAGCATTTCAAAAAATTAAATCAAGATATATTATTCAAACATCTTCTTAGTTAACTTCTCATTAGGGCACCTGTGTCCTGCTTCATATATCCACTAAAATTACCTTGGGCCTGGTAGATGTCATTGCAAAAAATGGCTAAAAATACTTTGATCAGAGAAGCATAATCATTTGTTTGCAAATACCACTTGGTTTATTTTTTAAATGTAACGTGATGACATTATACATAAGTGGGGGCTTAAGTGTTCAAATGCTCTTTGGGGCCAGTATATGAGCATGTTTGTTGTTTGACTTTGTCATTTCTACTTATAGTCAGGACACAGAATGACTGCTATGTGGTCATTTCTAAATGCCCAACACAACTCTGAATTTTAGGCCCGAGGCATTTTGGTTATGTGACTTCATATGATCACAATCAGGCTATTGTTGCATGTTTTCTTCAAGTTAGACACACAGTTGTTCCGTAGCAGTCCAAGAAAAGAGATTTCGTGCTCTCTTAGGAGCACAGGACTTGTGTCTTTCAGATTAGCATCAAAGCAAACCACACAATCTGTCATATGAGCATCCTTTTCCCAGCCTGTTTGATAACTGTTTACATTAAGTTAGTATGGTTTGCTTTGTTGTAAACAGACTGCATTGTAATAGTTTAAATTATTCACAGATGTTTTATAAAGGAGGTTAAAGAGCAAGTAAAATCCTGTTTTGTTTGATAGAATACCTCATAAAAAAAGAACCAATTACCTGTACTATTTAAATCGATGTAGCTGATTGAGGCACTTTATCTGTTCACACATGTCTGAATGGCGGTCGTGTGAGTGAGACGTGGCATAGCGCTACTCTCATGTCATGAAATCTGGTGGCATTAGTATAGCTGTGCTGTAAGATCCCAGAAATCAGCAACAGGAAATGAAAGAACTGAAGCATCTGTTGGCCATTCCGCACACATGTTGCTCCCAAATCTCTTTGAGATCAACATTCACAAGGACTAAAGGAACTTGAAAAATTTACAGGTTAGCCATGAGTGGTTCAGTTGGACTGGTATAAGTAAGGTCATTTCTGTCGCATATTTGAGGTAAACCTTTCTTTTACATGAAATGGATAATATAACTATCAAATCCGACAGTACAGTGGCAGTATGAAATATGTTTAAGCTTTTTTGGGGGGGAATGCTGTGAGGTTTGGTAAGGGGAGCCAGAGTAAATTTCCATTGGCGCAGGAACAAATCTAGAGCTGCAGAGAGAATAAAGGTTCTCTTCGGGGATTCACTTCCAATCCTTCCGAAAGCTTTAATGAAATGGAACATTTAGTCAGTTCACAGACCAATTTATGATATAATAACATGAGACTGGTACATCTACCAAGATTTTAAATGATTTTGAAAAAGCATCCATCAGACTTTGTGTGGAATTGTTGGATAAGCCTATAGTGCTGGATTTATCCACATTCCTGATGGCACACTCTGCTCACACACCTCTGGTCTGAAGACAATAGCATTACATCCCTGTCTTTTGTTGCATGTGAGCACTAAAGCACAGTTTTGTATTTGTGAATATATGCATGAAAGAGGTTTAAGTTTTGACAACTGGAGTGTGTTACTGACCACTTCAGAAGGTGTGTGTGTCGATGTCTGCGAGTGTATATATACACATGTGTGCAGGTATGTATTTCTGTGTGTGCAGGATTGTGTATTAAGGGCATGTGTGTTTAAAAGGCAGACAATAGCAGAAAATGCTGAGGTTGCGATGAGGGGTTTAGGGATTCTGCAGCCCTCCCCTAGCCATGAGAGGCTCTACACGGGTGCACTCATTCCTTTGACAAACAGCCATGTGAAAAGACAAGTCAGACCCACCAAATCACTTATTGCCATGGGTCCACAACATGCACATTAATGTTGTCTCGAATTCTCGTTTTGATACAATACCTTGAACAATATTTAGGACATAAGCATAAAAAACATAAGCTTTAACACTAATAAGTTGAGAAAATACTTCTGAATACTTTTGACTATGGTCAAACATAAACATTCAAACATTTTTCATTACAAAACTAGTTTAATTCAGTTATCATTGGGCCATAAAAATTATGGAAATTAAACAAATGTGAGAATAAAACATCAATGGCATATGCTGTGTTTTCAGATGCATGTTAAGCTCACAGGACATGCAATGATGTAGTTCACTTGCTGTATTTACTGAAAACCGAGCTGCTCTGAGATACTGAATATATTGTATCATGAGCTGGCTGGTTATAAGAAAATGCAGAGATTGCAGAGAAAATGCAGTCAATTTGCAGAGATAAGAGAGAGAGAAAAAGCACAGATGGTACAAGTGTATCAACATTGTGAATACTAAAATACTGAAACCATTTCAAATATTTGGAAAAGATATGCATAGATTTTTTTAAAAATAGATGTAGAATACATTTTAGTACAAAAACTATTATGTAATGAATCATGATTTGTTCTGGAAAATGTCTGTATGCAGATTCCATGCACATATTTGTGCATATGTGCACAATCGGTGATTTGAAAAACTAAAAACAATAAACTAAAACCTTGTAAAATTGCTAAAAAAAAAAAAAAAAAGTTAGTTTTCTGCATTATTTCTATTTCTATCATAGCAATTGTAATGAAAAAAAGTATTTAAATTTTTTATATATAAAATTATATTGTTGATGTTTTACGTATATTAGATTACAAAATACACATTTTCAGTATTCACATTTAACATTCAGACATTATTGCTGTTAAGTCACTGATACAAAGTGTACAACATAATGTATTAAAGAGTGCAGTTATACCTGTAGGTTTACTTTTATATATGCAGCAACAGCAGCTTACACCCTCTACTGTTGTCATTGGAAACATTTGTTAGAGTAAAGGGTTTGTATCATGGCAGTACCAGCTTCAAGATACACTTGTTACAGCTTCCTTAAACAGGAAGTTACAACGAAATGTCCAAAAACCGGTCTTGATACACATTCATTACTTCAGAGATGTGGTTTCATTTTGTGGTTTTCCATACTCAAACTAGGCAGCAATGTGTTTCAACACTGAAATATTAAGAAATAAAGTTGTTTCTGTATTAAAACAGTACATTTTTAAACCTTTGATAATCTAAACAAAACGTAACTAAATATTAAACCGTTTTAATATAGTTTGAAAAGATACCATCAGTTTTTACACAAATGAGGACAGTCCCTCAGTTGTGGTGCCATTTCCACCACAACCAACAATTGTGTCATCAATGCCTTTTTTAAAGTTAGTGTACTTGGTTACCAATGAAGGATATGCTTGAGATTAAATATCAGAGGTGATGCATAAAGAAAATATGCAAAACTTGCAAGTATAATTAAAATATATATTTAGGACACACAGAATGCTAGCTAAATTAGCCATAAAAAGGCAAAAAGGCAATGAATAGTATAGTTAACCCAAGAATGAAAATTTGCTGAAAGTATTTTAGCATTTTAATCACCCTCAGGCCATCCAAGATGTAGATGAGTTTATTTCATCATCAGAACAGATCTGGAGAAATTCTGCATTGCAACACTTGCTCAGTGTGGATCCTCTGCAGTGAATGGGTGCCATCAGAATTAGAGTCCGAACAGCTGTTTTTGACTGTTTTTGACTTGTAAATGTGCTTGATCTGTGCATATTTCTGTTCTGATTCAGGCCAGACTGCTTTTTCACTGGAAATAAAGTAATATTGTAGAGAGATGACTCATGTTTGCTGGAAGCAACAGTTTGAAGTCCACAGTTAAAAGGCTTAATGATTGATTTGTTTATTACAAACATGCAGCTTTTTGGTTCACAAGGTGGTAATTGATGGAGTCATGTCAATTACTTTGGATGCTTTTATAATATTTGTTGTTTGTTCAGAATGTCAACAATTGCAGAAGTGTCCTGTGACAAACTGCATAAGAGAGAGTATGAAAAGATTAGAGAGTCCAGTGTTCCAAATGTGCCCATAGATTTATTCAAAAATCTGTTTTATGCATAACAGTGAGCACAAGTTAATGCAATGGAAAAAACCCATATACAGTTGAGGAAACACCACTACAAGACTAAGTTTAGCACAGAGAGCCTGTGACTCTGACTCACTCACTCCATCTCACACCACTCCTCCTCACTGTTATTCTCTCATTTCACAGTCCTCATGTCATGTTTTAACGCATCTATTGAAACCTGTGAAACTGAGTCTGGACTAAACCAGTAGCAGCTTCTCAAACCAGATCTGTCTTCATCGCCTTCTGTGCATTTCTTTGACCAGGAAGGTAAGAAAACTAAACTCTTTTCACTTTTAGTCTCGTACAGTACTTCATTGAGTCTCCGAAAGACAGCTGAGTGCAGAATAAACTGTTATTATATCTCTGGGTTATCACTTTATATCTGTTACTTTCTGGCGTCTTTCTTTTTTGGGATGTTTGAAGATAGCGGATTTTATTTCTTTGTTTGCATTTAATAGACTACCCTGATCTCCGCTTTATGACGGAAAATGAAGAACAGGAAATAACAGTTTCATTATAAATGTAGACGTGGAGTGTAGCTGCATACCGCTTTTATAATACTGCAAACTCTTAATCTATAATTACAGACATAGTTGCCATTATTATTTTGTGCTTTGCAGGCATTTGTGAACATGCGCACTTTCAGAGCATGTGGAAAAAACCCTTTACATTTAAATGGTCTGGAAAAAAAAAAAAAAAAAAACTTTTTGGACGCTCACTGTGCATGTGGACTTCTACTGGTTCTTATTTAATTGAAAATGTCGAAAGTTTTTATTTAGTTTATTTGTTTCTTTAAAATCCCAGCTAGAACTTCAGTATGTGGGCGTGTCCATTCAGACACGGACATGAAGCCCTTAGATGAATTACCATGGTAGCCATAAACTGCATCAAAATATTTAGGCATACGTTTTAGTTTTAAGAGTTTCAGCTTCATCTCATTAAATTCTAAAAAGTTAAAAGGTGCAATTAGTTTACAATTGCAGGGTGTAGGCAATATATATTAACCACGTTGATTTTGCTTAAAGGCAAAGTTAATTTTTTATTATTTTTTTCCAGTACTGAACTGGAAATTAGACAGACAGACAGATAAATAAAAGATAAATGTAATCTAGCTATGTATTGTGTGAAATGTAGTTGCCTTTACATGTGTAGACTGCATTTACAATCGGTTAAAGTAAATGGTAAATCGCACTGTCAGGTATTTCTTCTAATACTATGAATCTGTAAATGGCAGATCACATGTACATGCAAAGTGTGTTCTTTGCATAAACCTTTTTTCCTGGTAAACTCAAAGGAACGGGCATGCATGTCTGGCCACAGCTGTAATCATACTGCATGACTCATTTGTTGACATCCCCCACCTGGATGGGCTGCACCTACCTTCTTCAACAGCCTAACAGCCTTTTTTTTCTATATGACTTGAAAATGCAATTACAATGCTCACTGATGAAGTGCAGGTACAGTAATGCAGGGAGCATGTAAACAGTCTCATATTGTCCTGCGAGAATAAGTGCATCTGATGCTTCCTGCATTATTATCGATGCAAATCTTTTACCGTGTGCATCCACACGTTTTCCTTATATTTAAATAAAATTGGATGTTGCTTTGTTATAGGGTATTGTTTTATAAAGTGTGTAGTAGATGAAGAAACCTTAATGTTAGTATATAATAAGTGCTTTTGCTATTCCAGTGCAATACCTGTTTTATCACCCTCCCAGTAGTTTTCACCTTCAGATTATTAGGTCTTCGAATTGTATGGATTTTCATAGTTCAGCCCCAGTATTTTTGTATGTTCCAGGAATCATGGTTTTCCATAAGGAGTTCCAGAATGCAGGCAAGGAGCCTGGTCTGCAGATTTGGAGGATAGAGAAGATGGATCTGAAACCTGTCCCCAAACAACTGCTAGGAAACTTCTTCACTGGAGATGCCTATGTTGTCCTTTACACCACTTCTGCTCCATCCTACAATGTCCACATGTGGTTAGGTGAGTGAAAATAACCACATTTACAATTTAGTGCCCTTTCAAAGACGTGCCACTGTTTTCTGTTTTTTTTTTCTTGTCGGATATGTAGGCTAATACAAAACACACCTTGACACTATTTATTTTTTGTATTTGCATTACTCTGGGTCTGTTTAAACTGCAGGTAATGAGTGCTCTCAAGATGAAAGTGGAGCTGCTGCCATCTTTGCTATGCAGCTGGATGATCATCTGGGTGGAGCACCAGTCCAGTACCGTGAGGTTCAGAACAATGA